>OY735266.1:478590-615796 GCA_963457715.1 Argyresthia albistria | reverse complement strand
CGGACGCATTCCGAGACAGAATAGCGTAAGTTGACCTCTCTCGTCCTATACCGCACCCGCAGGACGGACGCATGCCGAGACAGAATAGCGTAAGTTGACCTCTCTCGTCCTATACAGCACCCGTAGGACGGACGCATGACGAAACAGAATAGCGTAAGTTGACCTCTCTCGTCCTATACCGCACCCGCAGGACGGACGCATGCCGAGACAGAATAGCGTAAGTTGACCTCTCTCGTCCTATAGCGCACCCGCAGGACGGACGCATGCCGAGACAGAATAGCGTAAGTTGACCTCACTCGTCCTATACCGCACCCGCAGGACGGACGCATGCCGAGAGAGAATAGCGTAAGCTGACCTCTCTCGTCCTATACAGCAACCGTAGGACGGACGCATGACGAGACAGAATAGCGTAAGTTGACCTCTCGTCCTATACCGCACCCGCAGGACGGACGCATGCCGAGACAGAATAGCGTAAGTTGACCTCTCTCGTCCTATACCGCACCCGCAGGACGGACGCATGCCGAGACAGAATAGCGTAAGTTGACCTCTCTCGTCCTATACAGCACCCGTAGGACGGACGCATGACGAAACAGAATAGCGTAAGTTGACCTCTCTCGTCTTATACCGCACCCGCAGGACGGACGCATGCCGAGACAGAATAGCGTAAGTTCTAGTCCTATACGTGTCGTGGGAACGCAAGTTCGTCACCCGTCAGTTGACCTGTCTCATCATCATATGTAATGTAAGGGACAGAACTATGCGTCAGCCTCCCTTTTATTTCTAAGCAAAACAAAGAGAAAGGGATTGACCCATAGCTCTGTCCTTTACTTCCGTAACGTATATACGTCATCGGTTACGGTCCGTTTCCAAACTGTCAACTGTCAGTTTGAACCCGTAATTTTTGCAATAAAATTAAATACTTATTTCAATATTTTTTAGGGTCGTGGTGTATGCGACAATGGTGTTCGTATAAATGAACGCTAATTTACCCTAAATCCTTAGGTGAAATAGTCACAAAAGAGCACCGATCTCCCGCCCGTGCTCAGCGTTGCACCTCATCTATCTGACCCTCTCTCCCCCCCCCCCCCCAGCTATCAATGAAGGAGTGGGAGATCCCGTACGACGAACTGAAACTACTCGAAGTGATCGGTACGGGCCGGTTCGGCACCGTGTACCGCGGCAGCTGGCACGGCGCCGTCGCGGTGAAGCTGCTGCACGTGCACGCGTTGGGCGAGGACGCAGCGCCTATCGAGACCTTCAAGAACGAGGTGAGCGCATACGAGAGCAGGGGCCCAGCTTACACGTCACATTGACCGCTCAGTGTCTATGACGCAACGCTGATGCTCAACATATGTCAAAAAAAAAAAAGTATTTTTTTTTAATTGACCATAAAATCATACAGATTGCTTAGTCAACGTCAATATAATATTAATATTTTTGTATACTACCGCCCGTTCGGAAGTTGTGGGCTTAGGGATGGAGCAAAGAAGGGCAAGAAACTCCCCCGTACCTCTTTTAAAATATGTGAGGGCCTTAAAAAATACAATTTTATGTATTTCTGCTTAAGTCTAAGGAAATACACCGAAGAGAGACGTACTGACTCAGTCCATCGCTCCTCTTTCGATTTCTGTGCGTGAGTGTTTATTAGCTGGCATTTGGAGTTTTTTTAGGCAATTAAAACACGATTTCACCAACAGTTAGGAGTTACTTAGCTCTTTTTCTTAGCTGTCTAGCGACTGTTTCGTAGGTAGGCCTCTTAAATTTAGGGATCCCCTAGTAGCCTAAATGACCCTTAAACTTAGATAAAGCGAAAAAACCGGTAGGTGGCCCCTGTAAGGAAATAAAGTGTCCTCTAAAGATATGGATTGTTGGTGAAATTGACCATAATAGTACCTTTATTCAAGGTAATTGGATATCTACCATTAATTTATTTATGCCTATAAAAGATACTTGAAACGCCTCAATTGATGCCTAAAGATGATCGCCGTCGCGTCGCGCGCCGACGAGCAGACAGACACGACAGCGGAAGCTTGTCTATAGGGTGCTGGTCACTCGTTGGGTACGGTACCATACAAATTCAGAATTACCTTCCTGTGCTAGATATCTTTCTTCATCCGTTCTCGCTAGCGACGCCGTCATCGAGATATCGCACTTGCAACAGAGATTGGTGTCGCCACCGTGACATAACCCAATTTCTATAAAAACCTACATAACTTTGTTCAGACTCCTAAAAGGATAAAGACAATACAGTACAGCTTTCCAATGATCTTTGGGCGTGCGATGACAGTTGGAACTAACGCTCGATGACCAATGACGAATGAAAGGTCTGTGTTTACGACAGCTTCGTTGCACTGAGTTGCGTATATACAGTGGTGGTCACATAAATAAAGACACCCCCTCATTGACCACAAAAAACTTAGTTATGGTAGTACCATTACCGGAAATCGGTAATTTAATCTTGTTTATTTGTTATCAAACAATACACGACATTGTATTCCATAAATGTGGGACAAAAAATTGTTATGTTCATTAGTAGTTTAGACACTGTTCACTGTGGGAACGTAAGACAAACTTTTTTAACAAACTTGCAGCTGGCCAGCTAATTAAAGACAATAAAATTTGTGTTCTATATTTGAAAAAATAAAATAAAACGACATTCTGTTTTTCTTTGTTTTGTCGCGTATTTTCCTAAATCGTTCCTAAATAGTCGATATTGCCTAAAACCCCTAACATTAAAATTAATACGTTTAAAACCAATAAATATGGAAAAAAACAAAAGTTGTGATTCGTCCACTAGGAAGATTATTTTGAACTTTCATAGGAGAGGTTGGTCATACAGAAACATAGCAAACCACTTGAACTGTTCTAAGGACATGGTTATGAATGCTGTACAACATTTCAAGAAGTTCAACACAACCGAAAACGTACCTAGAAAACCGAGACCAAGAAAAACTACTCGGCGGGAAGACTCTAAGATGGTATTGTTGGCAAAAAAAGATCCGTTCAAGGGATCAGAACTGATACGTTCGGAGATGTTTGGTGCAGGAAGGTCGAAGGGTGTGTCTGCAAGAACAATTAGACGGAGACTATGTGAGGCAAACTTGCACGGAAGAGTGTCTCGGAAGGTGCCACTTTTGAAAAAGCAAAATGTTAAGGCAAGATTAGCGTTTGCAAAAAAATATGAACACTGGACAGAACGAGAGTGGAAATATGTGTTTTTTTCTGATGAAACAAAAATAAATATGATCAATTCTGACGGAAAACAATATGTTAGACGCCCTCCGAACAAAGAAATGGATCCAAAGTATACCAAGAAAGTAGTCAAACATGGGGGTGGAAATATCAAAGTGTGGGGCTGTTTTTCAGCAGTTGGTGTTGGACCTGTAAGGAAAATAGAAGGCAACATGGATAAGTTCCAGTACAAGAATATATTAGAACAAGCCATGTTGCCCTATGCTGAGCAATATTTACCGGTCATTTGGACTTTCCAACAGGATAATGATCCGAAACACACTGCAAACGTAGTAAAAGACTTCTTAAGGAACCAGTCTGTGACGGTTTTGGATTGGCCCCCGTACAGTCCGGATTTAAATCCAATAGAAAATTTGTGGTACCAGGTGAAGAAGACAGTGGCGACAAAGCGGACATCAAACGTGGATCAACTTTACACAGCTTTTACAGAAGCATGGGAGCGAATTCCGGTAGAAACTTGTACAAAATTGATCGCTTCCATGCCCAGAAGATGTCATGCTGTCATTTCTGCCAAAGGACATGCGACAAAATATTGATACCTACCGGAATGTTTCGTAAATGTGTTAGGAATTTTGCTGAATAAAGATAATTCTATAATAACGAACTTTTTTATTTTATTTCCTCCAAGCAAATGTAGTGTCTTTAATTATATGGCCATATCTTTGTAAGTTATTTCAGCTTGCAATTAGGATAAACCGAATAAAGATAAGGAATAGACAAGTTTTGTTGCTGCTATTTCGTTTTAACATTACACGATACATACACAAACATTTTTAAGTTGTGTATAAAGTTCCATTAATAGTCTGATAAAAAATATAAAGAGGAATAGCTAAGGTAATTTAATACGCTTTCAGTGTCTGTAATTATATGACCACCACTGTATGTAGATGGGATTCTTCCCGGAATATTCCCGGAAACTTCCCGAATCTTCTAGAAGTATGTTAACTGAAACCATGGCGTTTAAAGTACAAATCTTACTCCTCACGCCATCTCTTTTTTACGAAGGGTTACTGATTCTAATTTGTATGGGATGAGCACCCTGTGACGTCACTCATCACTGTACGTTCCATTTGTGAATCGTCCCCTCCCGCCACAGGTGAAGACGTTCCGCATGACGCGTCACGAGAACCTCGTGCTGTTCATGGGCGCGTGCATGAAGCCGCCGCGGCTCGCCATCGTGACGTCACTCTGCAAGGGCATGACGCTCTACACGCACATCCACCTGCGCCGCGACAAGTTCAACGCGAACAAGAGCGTGCTCGTCGCGCAGCAGCTGAGCCAGGTGACTATCGCCGCGTTCCGTGACATCGACCATCGGCGCCATAATCGATTACAGCGTCTACAATGCCATTCCGAATGAGTTTTTGACGTGACAACGATATCTCAAAATGGTTGCCATGACGTCATGAATGACATCTTCAACTCCGCCATGTTGGGATATCAGTGACCATCGTCGACAACTTGAGCACTGATAGATCGTGACAGCTGTCACTCCGACAGCTGACAATCAAACTAAGAACAGCAATCAGCAGACACTCCTGAAGCTCCGTAATTATCGATTTCCTCACTTAATCACTCAATACAAAGAAAATTTAACTACTACGACTGACTACGCTCAAAATTCAAAAAATTAACAAAAGTTTGGTTATATAATGGTTTGACATCTGTCAGTGTCGACGTCTACCGTCGCGTTTTATCGTTCCGAATGGATATCTGTGATAGACGCTGGTGGTCGTGATTTCCCATTCGGAACGGTCATGATGGTCGTGACGTCACGTGAGCGATGATAGCGCTGATAGCCCGTCGCGGAACAGAAGGTATACTGCGGCGTCTCAGTGACGTCACTGTGCGCACACACACACACACACACGAACATCCACCTGCGCCGCGACAAGTTCAACGCGAACAAGAGCGTGCTTGTCGCGCCGCAATCTAGATTTAGACATCATAACTACTTATCCAATTTCTCCAATTCTTCTGATCAAATCTGCGATTTTCAACCTACCCGCATCGTGGTCTTTTGTGGACGCTGGACGTATGAGTATGGTAAGAGGTGTATCTTACGTAGTTCCACCACCCGCAGGGCATGGGCTACCTGCACGCGCGCGGCATCGTGCACAAGGACTTGAAGAGCAAGAACATCTTCCTCGAGAACGGGAAGGTGGTCATCACGGACTTCGGCCTGTTCAGCGTCACCAAGCTCTGCTTCGGCAACAAGTGAGTCTCACAACACGCCGCGGCGTATAGTGCCAGTGGCTTTTTAGGGTTCCGTACCCGAAGGATGCCAAACGGGACCGGACGGTGTAGGGACGGTTTGCCGACCCTATTACTGAGACTTCGCTGTCCGTCCGTCCGTCTGTCTGTCTGTATGGCACCAGGCTGTATCTCATGAACCGTGGTAGCTAGACAGTTGAAATTTTCACAGATGATGTGTTTCTGTACTCGAGCATACTGTTGTCTCGTCCGTATTTGGCCCTGGCAGAATACCAGCGTCACAGATTCGTCTGTGACATTGCTGAGTCAGGGCCATTTCATTGTCGCGGTACATTCACAATACCACATAGTGAAAATGATTATTTATTTGTAAATTGTTTTATTTAAATGTGTTTTTCTTCCTATGTTTTCCAGGTTTTATTCTATTTTGTATTTCTTTTTATTATGTGTCTGTGTGTGTACCTTTCAGTGAATAAATGAATTTATCTATCTGTTGCCTGTGTAACAACAAATACTATAAAACAAAAGAATTTCAATAGTAAGGGGGGTCCCGTACAACAAACGTGATTTTTGAAGTAAAACTTCTTAGGGCACGGGGGTAAAATTTATTTAACCTCTCAACTGTGGGTTATTCATATATTTGCTTTTCATTTGCTACTAGCCGGGTGCTATCACGAGTGGCTAAGAAATGTAACGGAAATTGGAATCGGTGACGTCAGGGTAGGCTGAAGACTTTTAAAACCGCAACTATTTTCAATACGGTTTTTAAGTAATCAGATAAGATAATAATACATTCGTACAATAAAGAATGCTAATTAGTGAGAGAAAAACCTGATGAAACGTTAACAAATAAAAATTATTTTAAGCATTCTTCCACGAGTTCTTGATTTCCGGTATGGCCAAGATGGCGCCGCCGCCGCCGCCGCCGCTGGCTGGGACAAACCGGACAAACACTCGACAAACAAAACCAGTGACGTGACCAAAAACTACTTCGTTCAACCTCTTTGTTGGAACCGGAACTTATGTTTGACAGCTGTGCGATGCGATCCATACAGTTTGTAAGAAAAGAGTTTCATCAATGTCACACGGGTCGATATGGATTTCTAAAACAAGCAAAGCAATGCATACATTTGAGCGAGACGGCTTAAAGACGTGACGTCAGATGGTATATAATCTGAGCGAGATGCAAATAGTAGTGACACTATTGAATGAGTTAAGTATATCACCACGAGCGCGACAAATTGTAGATAAGGAATGGTGGGAAATAAATTACATGACGTATTAAAAGTAAGTACAAGTATAAAATAATTTCAAATAATCGAACGTCTGAAACTTAAAAGTAACTTGAAGCAGAGATTGGATCTCAAAATTGGAAATTTAAATCTCTTTTAGTATAGGTAGGTATAGGTGTATAGTATAGGTACCACTTAATGATCTAGCTACAGAAGTTTTACTTCTAACACGTGTACGGTGCTACACGCGTATATTTTTTGCTCATTTTTGCTCGATATTGATAATGGTAGCAGGTAGACGCTTATAAGGTTCACAATATATTGAGTATATTATTTACTCAAAAAGTAAATAATTAAATAAAGATTTAAACGGGCTCCCATACAAGAAAAGTTTTTATAGATAATGGTACGACGGAACCCTTTGTGCGCGAGTCCGACTCGCACTTGGCTGGTTTTTATTTTTATGCAGCCGTAATTGTGTACCACTGCTGGGCAAAGGCCTGCCCCTCCTCAATCCACACCTCCCTGGACTGTGCCACCTCCGGCCATCCCGGCAGGAACTTGTCTTGCGAGTGGCTTTGCAAGGTGTAAATGAATTAACGCAAAATGAGAAACTACTTTGTCAGGGACATCATACTGAGAAATTTCAATATGAAACCATTGAACTACTATTACTAGCGTATGGAACCGACATCGCGAACAAATTTTTTGCGCCATGCGTTGAGGTTCATGAACCTCAACGCGTTTAGTTGCTCGCCGCCTCTCCTACGGAACGCACGTCGACACGGCGGGAAATTATAAGTCGAAAATGCCAACTTGCGTGCTACGATACTGTCGCAATTCAACAAAATGAAAGAAAAAAGATAGTGGCGTCACTTATCATCGGTAAGTAAGCAAAATATCAACTAAATCCAACCCAAAACTAATTTTCTACATTTTTTTCTACTGCACCCGACTTCTGTTTAAAAACCATAGATTATAAAAGTGAACCGTATACAGATAAGATACACGTAGGTACTAATGGTGGTACGAGTGAGTACTTCACACATCGGAATTCGGAATGGGGCTTGTGATGGGATTCTACCCAGGAATAATTCCATTGTGGGAAAAAAGGTGAAACGTTACGTCTGGGCGGGAATTTTAAATTTTGGCTGTTTTCTTAACTTTGTGAGTAAGCTGTGATACTGTTCCATTTGACTCAAGCCGCGGTAGAAAAACACTATTACACGTCTTTATATGTATCCATATCTTAAAATAAAGCATTCATTGTATAGTATACTTGTGTAAATTCATTTTAACATGAATTTCGACAAGTGTGTAAAAATTATTGCTTTATTTTAGGATATACGAGATACGTAAAACCGTGTTCATATTCGCCAACACATCGTCACATTCGTCAAATTGATAAAACGTCACAAGGTTTAATCACAAAGTTGAGAAAACACCCAAAATTTAAAATTCCCGCCCAGACCGTGACGTCACACCTAAATGCGAAAGCGCAATAGTTATCTACCTAACCATTTTCTTACTTAGGTAGGTTATTTTATTACATTTTGTAATAAACTGCACTCAAATCATGTGATTTAGGTACTAAAGCAGTGTCACTTCTGCGTTGTACAATCTATACGTGCGCTCGCCCTGCCCGCACCCCGCCCCCCGCTTCCCACGTGATCAAGTAGCGACACGCATTTTGTTTGAGACAGCGCCTCTATACGTAGTAATGGTAGCTCAATGTATGAAACCGATATGATTAGAGCAACTTTATTTTTCGTTTGTCCATACAAATCAGCTGACCCACTCAGGCCAAAATGTACTGGGAAGTGAAAAATAAAGTTGCTCTGATCAAATCGGTTTCATAATGAAAGTTGCTCAATATGATGTGCCTGACAAAGTGGTTTCTCATTTTGCGTTAATTCATAGTAGCTACCTTCACCTTGTAGATAGTAGATATCGAAATGACTTGCTTGGCGCTTGGGGCCTAGTGATGGGTTTTTGCCCGGACATTTACGGACGTATTGAATAAACGCCCAATAAACGTCCGTTTATGCCCAATAAACGCCCGATCACAGGGCATTTACTTTATTTGCTAATTATCACAAATTGTTACTTAATGCTTTGATAAAATTATTTCTAGAGTTGTTTTAATGTAAAGTAAAACTTTAATTCGCGCTATAAGTAGGTACTAAAACAACCATTTGTTTTCAATCGATCCTAAAATTCGTTCATCGTCGGACATCCATTCCTATTTACGATAGTTTTAATTTATGATCGTATGTCGTACGTGTCTATATTGTCGATGGTTCCCTATTTGGTTTGCTGGAAGAGATCTCTTATTAGAGATAAGCTCGCCTTTGTACAAGTTTTCTATGTTTTTATTGTCCTATGTAACTGTTGAAAGAGAGCTACTTCGGACGAAGGTCCAATTTGGAGCCCGTGCGAGCGCAGCTCGCAAAGGGCGCTAAAGGATCGAGTCTACCCGAGATATTTAGATATTTAGAGCGAGCGAAGCGAGCGAGGGTGAATATAGTTCGAGGGTGAAATAGCTACTTACACCCGTAATACTAATAATACTTTACATCATTCGAGCGAGGTAAATTAAACAGAAAGACTTAGAACGACTGCGGTCGCAGATGCATAACCAGATATGCATGATGGTTTTTAAATGTAGATTAGTGTATTTATAGACGATATCAAAATATGGGAACCGTCGGAAATCAGTAGTTTTAGAGTTATATTTTTAATATCCGCCATTTCAAGCATTCGGGACACGTGGAAATGTGGAAGTATTAGGGTGGAAGAAGACAAAAATGGCTGATTTTATATCGAAAAAGCTGTTGAAAGTTCACTGACCTCGAGGTCAAGAAAAACCGTCTCGTGTGCATGAGCTTTTACTCACTAAACCGGTGCCGGTGCCGGGCCGGGGCGTGTTAAAAAACGGAAAAACGCGGTTTCCCTAACAATTTATGAGAATGCGGAAGCGTGTGGGCTTGTCCACAGCTCGGGCATGGTTCTGCCTGCTTTTCATCGACGACGCTGTATACTGGGCTCTTTCTTTCTTCTTTCTTCTTCGGGGCCGCAGTAGGCTGCAGCTCTCTCTTCACCGCCATAGTCGTGCTCGTAGCTGGCGCGTATGTGTGGCGTAAAGCTTTGTCCGCCTCGCGCATGAGAAAGCGAGAAAGGACGACGATCTCTGGCTCCATGGTTCCTTCTTCTTGTCCCGCGTAGTCGCACCAGCGCGAGCGGATATGCGGGCTGAGCTTGTCTAGCACCTCTCGGGTCAGCATGGGGTTGTTCAGGTATCCACGCCGGTCAATCGATGTCAGCACGCAGACTGTGTTTTGCAGTTTGATGGCGAAGTTGTTCAACTCCGTCGCTGATGTCCCGGGCTTTGGCAACTTCTTCAGCTCATCCAAAGTTCGGTCGATGATGAGCTCCGGGTGACCAAAGCACTGCTCCAAGGTCTTCATAATCACGTCCGGATCGGTGGCCGTGTGTAGTAGCGCAGCCACGGCGTCTCGTGCCTCTCCCTTGAGACAGCCCCTCAATCGCTGGATGTTCTCGGCGTCGGTGATGTTGTACATCTTGGTGGAGCCACGCATGGAGGCCTTGAAGGGTGGCCACTCATTCGCCGATCCGGTGAACGATGGCAGTTCGACATAACGCAGCCTCGGTCTTGTCATCTTCTGCAGGGCTTCGGCCAATTCTTCCACACCTCTCCTCGATCGGGCAGGATTCGGTGATCTTCCTCGCTGTGGCTGAAACTGTAGCTGCCTTGGTCGCATTCGTTCCGTGGCGACCGCTTCCTCTCGTCGTTCGTTGAGAGGCGTTGTCAACAGCCAGTCGTCTATCCATTGTCGTCGGGCAGCGGGCGGAATAGGGTCCCCATGAAGACTCTTCTGGTCGTCTTGTATCGCGGAGACTTCAGCAGCTAGTCGCTTCTTCACGAGTTCGGCTTCTAGCTCCAGCTCTTGCTTTTTCAGCGCCGATAATTTCTCCGCCGCTTCCAGTTCAGCCAGTCGTACGTCACTAAGTCGTACGTATCGCCACACTGTCAAGCATAGTGAGTGGTAGTCGTCATGACATGAACCATTTATACATCAGATGTCTAATGAGCTTGAAAATGGAACGATTTCTAGTTTTCATTGCCCGACTTCGGAAACGCGAACTTTCACGGACTCTTTTGACAGCAGCAAAACCTCCTTTTCTTGAGCTAGGATGATGTAAAGAAATAATGAAGTATGAAATTATGGTTGGGCTCATTTGATTTGTCTTGACAAGTACGATGCTGGAGCCGGAAGGTGGCCAATTGGCCATGGGAACTCTGTTACCAAACGGCGCAATCCTATTGTGTTTGGGCTCATTTGATTCATCTTGACAAACACTCTTATTGTAGATAAAATGTTTTGTCCTGTCATGATAAAGACTAAAAAGTTAAAAATAAATAAAAAGTAAAAAAAAAAACATTTTTAAATTAAGCTTTTATTTCATTCCCTAAAAAGAAGAAATATAATTTTAATTTATTACAATTATAAGCACTGCATTGAGGTAGTTACTGTTGAAAAGTTTCAAAACTTCTTTTACAAAAAACTAGATACAATTTGATAGTTTCCGTCAAATTTTAGGGTGTCGTCCCAGATGCGCCACCTAGCGTGAGAAATTGGCAGTTTTGCGCTTCATTATGTATGAATGACCGATGCACATAATAAATAAAGAATTAGTGATATTATAGATTATAGATGACGTATAAATATAGAAAATTACAGTAAGTAACACTATTACTTGAATAGGTACTTGTTTTATTTAATAAAATCGTACAAATAAAAAAAATTGGGCAACACTTTATTCCTAAATAATATATTTTGGTATAAATACGTAAACCTTATCACTATTTAACAATTACGTCTTGATAATTCTAAGTTTTGTGAAATTATGGTTTCTGCCCTGTAACTGGGCATTTATTTGGGCATAAATTCGTTTTTGCCCTATTTGCCCAGTTTATGCCCTTTCCGCCCAGTTGGGTTTAAACCCTCTGCCCATCTCTATTGGGGCCGGATTCTACAAGCGAATCGCATGTGAATAGCTATAGCGAGAGCGTGAAATACCGGTTTGTGTGTAGCTCGGCACGTGTCGCCGCGGTCGACAAGCCAATCCCGGAATTTTGAGCCCAAGCTATAGCCACTGTCATACGAGTCGCGTACAGAATCACGGCCCTGAATGCCGCGTGGAGGGGGTGACCTCATTTTCTCGTAAATGATGAGAGAGTACCCTCGTTTGTTACCTTCGCTCGAGTCTTGAAAAGGTGTTAAACGTAAAGTGAATCCCACCAAAACATTCTGTAAAAAACTAGCCAAGTCTCGATGGAGCTGCTCGTTTATCTCTAAAAAGTAATGAAATCTAGACAAAGGCGTGCCAAGTCTAAGGTTCCTTACTGCGATTTCTTTATTATTATAGTTAATGTTGTGTGACTTGGCCGTTGAACATTCTTTATACGTTAGTGGGTACAAGTCAATTTTGTTTACACGTAATGTTATATCTGTTGTAACTACCTATGTTATATCTGTTGTATTTTACATACTAATTTGCTTAAAATAGAATTCCTTTATATACTATCAGGAAACTTGCAACTTGTAATTTATTGTAATTAAATACGACGCAGTTCAAAATTGACTTGTACTCACTAACGTATAAAGAATGTTAAACGGCCAAGTCACACAACATTAACTATAATAATAAAGAAATCGCAGTAAGGAACCTTAGACTTGGCACGCCTTTGTCTAGATTTCATTACTTTTTAGAGATAAACGAGCAGCTCCATCGAGACTTGGCTAGTTTTTTACAGAATGTTTTGGTGGGATTTCACTTCTTTTTGTAGAAACGTGGGTATATTCATTTATTTTATTAGATTTTCTTATTTGACACAGTTTTATTTTTATTTTTAGGAGCAGTTTTTTTTATTACAAATCTTTCTTTTCTTTTTTTCCGGTTCTGATTCTTGTACAGTAGCAACAGTTTTTCGTATTGCCCATTCGCGTTCATTATTTATTCTTTTAGACGGTGTAGACGGTTTAATTTCTGAAAGATCGGCGCGGAATTTACGCCTAAGCCGGTTGTATTCGGTGATCGCTGAAGGTTGAGCTTTTATACTCTTGAAGTCAACATTTCAGACACCGCACCTTACCCCACCGCCAAAGGACGGATCAAGGGACTCTTTGTATAGGCGCTGAACGCACACATTCACAAACGAACGAGTTTGCGCGTGTACAAACGTCTTTGGCTATGTAGTATAGTAATAGGTGATCATTTTACGAGCGTTTATGGAGTGTCCGAGGTGTGCCACTACGCTGTATTTTTGCAATGACAGTCGATTTTTTTATGTAATCTGTAATCTGATTAATCATTAATCTGATTATTTGATTTGTTTAACTAAAGACGGATACGTTTTATATGACATATCGTGTTTTATCGGTCGGTCGGTCGGCCGGTCGGTCGGTCGGCCGTCCCGTGCCGTCCCGTCCCGTGCCGTCCCGTTCCGTGCCGTCCCGTGCCGTCCCGTCCCTTCCCGTGCCGTCCCGTCCCGTCCCGTCCCGTCCCGTCCCTGTCCCGTCCCGTCCCGTCCCTGTCCCGTCCCGTCCCGTCCCGTCCCGTCCCGTCCCGACCCGTCCATTGCCCCGATCAGCTGTTTACAATTTACTATGGGAGACCCAAAATTTTTTTTCTTGGGGAAAGTTCATATTATTCTATGGGCCCATCATTTCCCAAAGTATTGATCGTCCCGTGCCGTGCCGTCCCGTGCCGTGCCGTCCCGTGCCGTCCCGTCCCGTGCCGTGCCGTCCCGTGACGTCCCGTCCAGTCCCGTCCCGTCCCGTCCCGTCCCGTCCCGTCCCGTCCATTGCCCCGATCAGCTGTTTTCAATTTACTATGGGAGACCCAAAATTTTTTTTCTTTGGGAAAGTTCATATTATTCTATGGGCACCATCATTTCCCAAAGTATTGATCGATATTTTAAAGTCACCTTGTATAGTTTTCCCTTTATGTTGCTATTAAAACCTAACTCTGCACCAAATTTCAGCACCGGAGTCTATGGGAAGTACTGGTGTTTTGACCTTTGACCCCCATAAGGTACCTGAGTATGACAGACTCCATTGACTGACTGACCATTGAATGAAAGATAAATTGATTTTATATACTAATAGAAAAACACTTCACCAGCGCGAGTTAGAAGACTGGCAGACCCATCTAGTGTTGGATACCTAACAACTAGTTCTATGATGATCATGAGTGAGTGAGTGTCGAAAATGCGAAACTTTGCTTTCGAATAACTTCGGAACTAAATGACCTACAGACTTGAAATTTTGGATTTTAAGTATGTGATTGTAGCTTACTAGATGACGAAAATTTCTGCGTTCTGATCTTATCCAGAGGTTCTCAAATAGGGGCCTGAAAATGCGGCGAAATGGTTCCAGTAAAGGATGGTACGGCAGTGTTTGCTTCGCGCTCGACTTGGCGGGGGCACTGCCGTGCCCCCTAATTCTAATAACAACGAGCTATTATTTAATTTAAAAAAAAATAAAAAATTCAAGCAGCGTTGTACCCTAGCTTCCGCGAAGTTTGTCACTTGGTATCAGTGGTGGTGCCAGACGATAAATCTTGATCGTAGCGAGAGATTCAAGCCGCGCTACTGACACTCGTTCGCTCCGCAGCGCTCGCGGCGACAGCCTCGGCATCCCGCCCGGCTGGCTGTGCTACCTGGCGCCGGAGCTGGTGCGAGCGCTGCGCCCGCACGCCTCCGTGCACCTGCCCTTCGCCAAGCCGAGCGACGTGTACGCGTTCGGGTGAGCGACAGTGCACACACACATACACACGCGCACAGTGTTTTAGAAATGCTTGGGTGCGGACATTTTTAGTTGATAGTGTACGACGATAGAGTAAGTAATAACAAACTAAATTTCCCAAGAAACCCTATGTCAATTATTCTTAGTTACCGAGTTATTATATTTTAAAGATGCCTATTCGGAGTGTGCCTAAAATGAGAAAAATATTATTTTTTATTTAATAGTCAAAATTTAAATCAAGGATTAATAACCACATTATAACACGTTTAAGTACGCGTTATTTAACCCTCTGACTTCCGAAAGCAGACTCTCCATACGAACAAATTTCCATTATTCACGCACCACCCTACTTCCACAAGCAGACTTTCCATACGACCACGCTTCACTTCCGGAATATTGACTATGTTCAAATACCTTTCTTTTTGTAAGTTGGTACTACACACCGGAAATGGAGGATAAAGGCTCCAGTTTTACACCCTAGATCGCCCCTGCCGCAGGCGTGTGTGTAGCCCGCTTAAACAAACACGTACGAGTACATACAGGTTGTAACAGAAAGGTGTAGTCATATTTTAGGGGGTTGTTAGGGACATCATTCTGAGCAACTTTCACTATGAAACCGACTTGATCAGAGCAACTTTATTTTTCACTTCTCTATACAAATCAGCTGACCGCCCGGACCAAAACGTATGGAGTAATATGATACGAACGTACGTGATACTCCACTTTCGGAATCGACTTGCATGAGCATTATTACTGAGAGCACCTACTGTAGGGCACAGCTCTTTTTCTTCTAGTTGTCTGTTCGGTATTTAGAGCAGGCGTTGATTAGCGAAGTGCAAGAATCTGCATCTGTACAGAAATACAAGAGGAAGTGAGGTGAGAATACACATGTAGAGCGTTAATATTCCCAACTTCTTACCGAGAGGCAGAAGCCATTACGCGAATTGTCTAAGCTAGTATTCTTCATGTTATGCGCTTCCCAGCACGGTGTGGTACGAGCTGCTCTGCGGGGAGTGGCCCTTCAAGGGTCAGCTGCCGGAGGCTGTCATCTGGCAGGTGGGCAAGGGAGTCAAGCAGTCGCTCGCCAATCTACAGGTCTCCAGGGATATCAAGGTAAGCATGCTACCTTCACTTCGTCATTGCTGTGTTGTGCTACACGTTACAGGAGAGATCTACAGAAAACAGTGTTGTATTGATTGAACTTCCGTAATTGACATTTTGTTTATTATGATAGAGAGGATGGGTGACGGTCCTATGGTGGAAATCCATGGTTTCTGGCCTTCATTTAGTAGTGGGTGCAGGAGACTAGAAATATACTTAGATGGATATTATTCTTACTACTTAGATGGATGATATTAAAAGCTTTTATTTAACTTGCACTGTATGTATGTTTGTGGGTATCACGGTTCGCGTCAAAAATGTCGGCTTGAATTTGACCCACTTCCCGTTATCCGATTGAGCTGAAATTTCGCATACGTGTATAAGTCGGATGACAATGCAATATATTCTGACTTAAAGCTGATCTGATGATGGAGACGGAAGACGGTCATGGGAACTCTGTCATAAAACATCGCAAGCCCGTCGAATTTGGGCTCGTTCGATTCGTCTTGACGAATACTTTGGTCCTAGAATATTTTTTTATGACATGGAGCTGATCTGATGCTGGAGACGGAAGACGGTCATGGGAACTCTGTCATAAAACATCGCAAGCCCGTCGAATTTGGGCTCGTTCGATTCGTCTTGACGAATACTTTGGTCCTAGAATATTTTTTTATGACATGGAGCTGATCTGATGCTGGAGACGGAAGACGGTCATGGGAACTCTGTCATAAAACATCGCAAGCCCGTCGAATTTGGGCTCGTTCGATTCGTCTTGACGAATACTTTGGTCCTAGAATATTTTTTTATGACATGGAGCTGATCTGATGCTGGAGACGGAAGACGGTCATGGGAATGAAAAGACAACAAGAAATTCTAGACGATGCAAATAGTACGCTCTCTCATGTGTTAAGTTGGTTTAATGTAAACAACCTTTTATTAAACTCGAAGAAGACAAAATGTATCAAATTCTGTTTACCGAATGTGCGGCAGGTGGACACGAGTGTAAGCATAGGAACGGAAAGACTAGACCTCGTTGAAGAAACAATTTTCCTTGGAATCACTATAGACTCGAAACTTCAATGGGGTCCTCATGTAACTAGTCTCTCACGAAGACTTAGCTCAGCTGCTTATGCGGTCAGGCAAATCAGACACATCACAGATGTAGGAACTGCCAGATTGGTTTACTTTAGTTATTTCCATAGTATTATGTCTTACGGAATACTGCTTTGGGGGAGAGCGGCAGATATAAACACAATATTTGTCTTACAAAAAAGGGCCATTCGGGCTATCTATCAACTAGATGCTAGGCAATCACTAAGGGACAAATTCAAAAATATCAATATACTTACTGTTACCTGTCAATACATTTATGAAAATATCATGTATACCAGAAAAAACATAGGTTTATTTAAGACTTTAGGTCATAATCATAGTATTAACACTAGAAATAGAAATAAGATTGCTATGCCCGCGTTCAGACTCAGTAAGGTTGCTCACTCTTTTATGGGAGTATGTGTTAGTTTTTATAATAAAATACCTAATGAAGCAACTGACCTACCAGAAAGGAGGTTCAAAAACTATGTCAAAAACGGCCTATTGAAGAAGTCATATTACAGTGTAAAAGAATATTTAGATGACAAAACTGCATGGTCTTTACCATCTCAGCGCACAGAAATCCAAAGAGGGGCGATGGACTGAGTCAGTACGTCTCTCCTCGGTGTATTTCCTTAGACTTAAGTAGAAATACATAACATTGTATTTTTAAGGCTCTGATATTTTAAAAGAGGTACGGGGGAGGTTTCTTGCCCTTCTTTGCTCCATCCCTAAGCCCACAACTTCCGAACGGGCGGTAGTATACAAAAATATTAATATTATATTGACGTTGACTAAGTAATATGTATGATTTTATGGTCAATAAAATTTTTGAACTGAACTGAACTGGAACTCTGTCATAAAACATCGCAAGCCCGTCGAATTTGGGCTCGTTCGATTCGTCTTGACGAATACTTTGGTCCTAGAATATTTTTTTATGACATGGAGCTGATCTGATGCTGGAGACGGAAGACGGTCATGGGAACTCTGTCATAAAACATCGCAAGCCCGTCGAATTTGGGCTCGTTCGATTCGTCTTGACGAATACTTTAGTCCTAGAATATTTTTTATGACATGGAGCTGAGCTGATGCTGAGACTAAAAAGTTAAAAATAAATTAAAAGTAAAAAAACATTTTTAAACAAAGCTTTTATTTAATGCCCTAAAAAGAAGAAAATAAAATTTCAATTCAATCAAATGCGTCATTTTATTACATTACACAATTTATACGATATAAAAGCTTGTTGCGGGATTTATCTCCAAGTCTGTGCAAATAGGTGTCTACCCACCTAATTAAGTCTACACAAGTAAATCTCGCAACAAGCTTTTATATCGTATAAATTGTGTAATGTAATAAAATGACGCATTTGATTGAATTGAAATTTTATTTTCTTCTTTTTAGGGCATTAAATAAAAGCTTTGTTTAAAAATGTTTTTTTACTTTTAATTTATTGTTACTATTGTTGGATCAAATATCTGTCGACATACTAACTGATTATCTAATCGATGATCAATTCAAAATAGCGTCACGTGATTGGCTGAAATTAGTTAATTGATAATTCATAACCTTTGAACAGCGCTTAGGAAACCAGCCCTTAGTATCGCTTTGAAGATTCGTTTCTGAAAATTGCCAGTGAAATCATACTGCCATCCGTCTATTATTATAATTATATCTAATAGCCTTTTATTACAGAAAAAAAGGGTATTAACAGTGTGATTGTAAAGTTGAACAATTAAAAACAGTTTTAAATAATATCCCTAGTTTCTGTGTGCCTTTTGGCATAGGCCTCCTCCAACCGTTTCCATTCGCCTCTGTCCAGTGCCACTCTAGTCCAGTGTGGTCCCAAGGTTTTGCGTAGTTCGTCTTCGTCGCCGGGCGGCCCGGTCCTCTACTGCCATCTCGCGGGTACCAGTGTGTCACCTGTTGGCTCCATTTATTTTCTTTGCATCGTAGCATGTGTCCCGTCCAGCCCCATTTTAGATGGTCAATGCGAGAAAGTATGTCAGTAACTTTAGTTTTCGCTCGTATTTCTTCGTTCCTTATTTTGTCACTTAGTTTTATGCCCAGCATGCTTCTTTCCATTGATCTTTGGCACCTTGCGAGTTTCTCTCTATGTTTTTCAGTTAGGGACCAGGTCTCACTGCCGTATGTTAGGCAGGGAAGGATACACATGTTAAATGTCTTTGTTTTGATGTGGATGTTCAAATGTTTGCTCTTCATAATTTCTTTTAGCGTCTATTACAGTTATAATTTTATTTATACCATCATCAGCTTGTTTAATAATTAAGTTCTTGTTTATGAAATAAACATTTTTAATTGTCATCTTGTCAGGACATCCTGTCCCTCTGCTGGTCGTACCACCCGGAAGACCGGCCCGACTTCGCGCACCTCCTCTCCACGCTCGAGAAGTTCCCGCGCAAGCGCCTCGCGCGCTCGCCCTCGCACCCCGTGCAGCTGTCCCGCTCGTGCGACTCCGTGCTCTGAGGCCGGCTGTCGCGCTGCGCCGACGCAGCGCCCGACCAGTCGAGTGCGCTCTGATCGCCCGCGAGCGTGTGATCCCTCGCGAGTCTCGGTCGGGTGGCGCCGCGAAGGCTGGCGGTGTATCAGAATCAATACACGCACTGCAATGCGGATAACTACAATATATTCTAGGCCGACTGTCACACAGAGATTTTTTTCAGGGAGACGTGCGGATGTTTCGTTTATTCGTACATCGCGATTTATTTTGTTGCGCGATGTAGGAATGTACGCTAAGTGTAATTCTGCACACGAGCGCAATCTGTTGGTTTGTAGGGTGAGTTTCTGTCTTTGCTCTCGTTACCAGCCCGCGCAACAAGATAAATCGCGAGGTGGAGTCTGGAAATAACGTTGGCACCGTCTCTAATATGACTCTACTGGGATTCGAATGCAGGAACCCAAGCATGCAGCCATTGACGTTAGTTTAACATACGCTACCTACCTAATCTTGCTCCGAAATTCAGACAGGATCATTTTACGCATAAATATCTTAGGAAGTCTCATTGTGCATTTGAAAAACTGTATTTTATTACCATCCCAAAGGGTGTTTGAGAGAATCATTGCGATGATTTTTATTCTATTTATTATTTTACACGGGTCACAAGTTACTTAGGTTCATGAACGAACTATAATTTACTTTTACGTACTAAACTAACAAAACCTTGATCTCCTTTATGAAATATGATTTAATTAATTAAATTATTATTTTTAATTAATGATTTGTAAAAGGTGCAGATATCCTTGTTGATATGTAAATAGTGTATTGTAAATTAATACATAGTGTAAACTACTCTGGATTCTAACTATGTGAACGCACTTAATGCTTTAAGCTAAGAATTATTTAAAGTTACGAATATGGCCAGAAGAGGCCTGAGTTACCATTTTATCTTGAAGTTAAAATTCCGGTCACGAATCGACGAAAATGTGACGTTTCTGAGATGCGCAGCGCTGCAATGGGCAGCCTTTTGCGGGGCGGAGGTGACTTTACAATAACCTGCACCGACCCTGCACTCGAGTCTTGCTTGCGCCATACTGACTGATCCCACAACACACTCCCCTCCCCCCGCACCGCTTCATTACCGCGCTAAGGATGTTGTTTCACTCCCTCCAATAACAGTGATGTATTAAGAAATGCAGGATTCGTAACTTCACATCAGTGGCGCCTGTTCTTCTATACGCTTTTAAATATTTGATCGGCTCAAGTGTTTGCGGATAAAACCTTTATCCCACTAGAATACTTTTAAGTGACGAGCGATCTTCTTCATACAAGTTATATGCAATGCCCTTCGGTTGGGATGGTATGGGGCGGGGGCTATTAACTTGGTTGTTGAGTTAAAAATCGATGTTTATCTCCTTGCAATCTGTGGGTTCTATTCTAACTCTGTGGTAAAAGCCATTGCTGTGTTTATTTGACTGGGTTCGTAAATTAATTACGTCATAGTTTATAATGTAAAATTAATTTTCTGTCACGCCACGCATATATTGTTTTTGTCTAACCAACTGTCAACAATGATTATTTATTTCGAGGACCTATTAGGTGTGGATCCCAGTTTAAAAAAAAAGTTACTTTCTCGTAATGACTGACGTTGCAGCAATTAAATGCGTTCATGTTAAAGATCCCTGTATTATTTAATGGCCAACTGGTCAACTATTGAACGTGTGACGTGGCAAAGGAGTTAATGCCATGTTTTAACATTGTACATCTGTATATAGTCATTGTGTACATAGAAATTATGGTCAGCGTCAGGATGGCCGGTCACTAACTTATACTAAGGTATATGACGTTGAAATTATGACTAATAATTGCTGCCCAATTGCTTCTATTTGGTTTCTAGATTGCTGTAGCAAATTCGAGTTTGCTCGTTGCAAATTCGAGTTTGCTCGTTACATTCTATAAGGCGCTGAAGATTAAAAAATAGACTTTATCAATGTATTTACTTCCATGATAGCTTGAGGTGCGGAGTCTTAAAAGATTTACGGAAGCAAATGGGCAGTAATGTTTGGCCGATGAATAATTCATCTATTCCACGCCCTTAAGGTACCACAGCTAGTGACCGGCCAACCTGACGTCAGGATGGCCGGTCACCCTTAAATGTTTTATTTCTCCTAAAATGTGATGGAAGCAATTATCTACTTAAAGGAAGCAAATAGAAGCAATTGGGCAGCAATTATTAGTCATAATTTCAACGTCATATACCTTAGTATAAGTTAGTGACCGGCCATCCTGACGCTGACGAAATTATGAAAACATTCCTTTAGTAGGTTGTTGCATGTACGTATTTTACATTTGGTAGATATGGTTCATGGTTATAGATTGGTATCATTCTGGTGTTTATGAGGGCTCATTCACCATTGTGGTACTAATGGGGGCTTAGCAAATGTTCCGCTATTGAAAAGCCCATTGTCCATATCATAGACAAATAATTACTTATTTGTCTATGTCCATATTAACCTCCTAATTATTGTATAAAACAAAGTTACCACTATATTTTAAAAGAGGCTCTATGATTGCTTTTAACTTTTAATCAATTAACTTCATCAATAAAATAAAATCACTAAGCTTGATAAAAAAGAAAATTGATCAAAAATACTAATTCCCACTTCTCTCTCCAATCTGAAATATTCAGAAATAGGCTTCAAGTTACTTCTACTGTTTCTTTACAATGTTATGATAATAAGAAAATGTTCTGGTCACTTTTCACACTTCCTATTATTATGAATAGTTAGTTGTTGTAAATTAAACTTTGCTAATGTACTCTTAAGTAAAGCCACATTAAATGTATATAGGATGCGGTGGCATAGCTTTATCATTATCAATCAACAACAATTGTAAATTATGAAAATATATTTATTCACTATTATTTTCAATACAAAGAGTATGAGTGTTCTATAGAATATCTTGTGTTAGGACAACATTGTACTATGTAGCAATAATGTCGATTGTTGTAAGACTTGGAATACTCATATTGTTTGTTCTCAGACATGTTACTGATGGTCTGCAAGTGAACATAGTTTTCCATACAAAACCTATGTATCGAGATTTCAAAATGATTAGGTTAGTTACATTTGCCAAAATAAAGTTTCCCATCACTGTTAAATTGTGTTATACTTTTATAAGTCGCCTTCAAATTGGTAAAGACACCTTGCCCCCCCTGTAGTCAACTGACACTTCTCAATAGCAATCAATAAAAAGTGTGACAAACATGATGTGTGCTGCGGGGGCATCCATTGCAGAAGAGTCCCTAGAGAAATGCAAGAAACATTCCAGATAAAATGTGATAGACATGAATGTACTAAACTTGGGATTCCCTCTTGCTCGCACATCTATTGTTCATATTGTTGGTTTGGCCTGCGTGTGTCTTAACGCGAGCGAACCGATAAATAAAATATAAACTTTCCAAAATAATTTTATTAATTAATCATGACACATGTCCAGCCAAAATTGATGCAATATTATTACACATACTCTTAATTTCAGCATCACTAAGATATTCGGACGCCAAAATTGCGTTGCCAACTGCTATAGTCTCTCTCATTGAGTTTGCTTTGATCCATATTCTGCCATTGATTCCTGCAGCAAGCTCAAATGGCCATTCATTCTTGATGGACTCTATTAGTGGGCATGTAGGGTTCAAAATTTTTCTGATCAGATTGATTGAGCATTTGAAAACAAACCCATCACTTAATATCCCCATCCGTCCTTTCTTCCCGTGTGAATCCACACATACAAGTTCTGGTTCCATGTCTTTGCTCGCTACTAGCATTTTAGCATAGACAATATCGCCAATTTGGACATCTGGCCGGTTCTTCTTCGTCGCACCTTCAAAGGAGAGGTACGAAAGAGAAGCAGATGAGCTTGCTCCGACGTCCACTCTCCAAATATCACCATTTTTTTGTGTTACTACTCCAATTACGTTTTCCCCTCTAGCAGGAATATACCGCTTCTGGTGGTTGTCTACCCAGTAAGTATTGGGATGCCGTTTCCGAAGGGTGCCAGCTTTTGTCATGTAAACCTTGTCGATGTCCTTTCGAATGCCCGGACCAAGAATCACTTTGCCTTTCTCGCCAACAGCGGTTATCTCTTCACTGAAGTCTCCGGGTAGGACGACTTCGCCGATGGAGACCTTCATGATATATGGATGATACCTTGTTTATTCAGCTTTTTGAACAATTCAGCCCCATGGAAAAAGACGAGGAAAAAGCAAAATAAAGTAATACATACATTGAAGATAACCTTGTTTGATTTGTTTTGACAGCTGCTGTCAATCGTAACTCGTAACCAGTTTGTAGGGATGTGACATTGGAATCGATCGTTTTTTTGTATCGACCGATGGATTGAACATTTATGAAGTGTGATATTGTTCATGGATATGGAGGTGAAGAGGCTAACTATATAATATACAGGGGAAGCGGACCAAAATTTTCTAATAGAAAATCCATACAAATATTTTTCATTGATCTATCCTGAGGATCTATCATCCATTCCATCAACATCATCATCATCATTTTTGCTGATTCAAGGTTTCTGAGCCAAATAAGTCCTATCATAACCAGTCTCCATAAATTCGTCCTTCCTGTCTTTCAATCACCACGTGTTTATTGTTTTGATTTGTATTTCAATCTAAAATTTACCAAAAACACCAAAACACCAGCACAAAATCTCTAAAAATGCCGGCTATCGTCGAAAACAATGTGCTTGTGTACAAAGGTAGTAATTTCTTCCGCCAACGACTGCTCCTTGCTACGTTGAGTGCCCGAGCGATCAGGATCGAAAATATTCGGAGTAATCACGACGACCCTGGGTTGCGGGAGTACGAAGTGAACCTTATTCGACTGCTAGATAAAGTGACGAACGGCACGAGGGTGGAGCTCAGCCAGACCGGCACATCGCTCTACTTCCAACCCGGTATTCTGATCGGTGGTCAAGTGTCCCATGATTGCTGCACTCAGAGAGGCATAGGTTAGTAGTTCTTATATATGTACTTGCTGCGATGCAGTAAAGAGACATGCTGAGATGCAGTAAAGAGACATGCTGCGATAAAGAGACATGGAGCAAACAGGTAACGGTTTGGTACCCAAGAGATGGGAAGAGAAACCGAGGCCGCCCAGTGAGAAGATGGTTGGACGACCTCAAACAGACCTCGGGCCCGCACTGGTGTAGGGTAGCAGCAGACCGTAAACAGTGGAAGAGGTGGCCTTTGTCGAAAGACACACTACAAGAGACATTATGAAAACAAGAAACAATCTAGAATTAAGAATGCAAAAAAACTCTGTCTTCAGAAATAAATGGCTCCATTATTATTATTTATACTCATTATTTATACATATGTACTTCGCCTCACAATTTTCCTACACATTTTATCTTATATGGGGAAGTAGAGACTCAAATGGCATTTTAATGTACACTTTCATTCATTTAATCACAAAAACAAACAAACTTAGTGTCACACACGTCTGTTCCCATACGGGATGATTGAAGTACAGTTGCGCCCACGTTAAGTAAGTTTTTCAATACTTCTTGATTCTGTAATGAATTCACATTGTATATCCAACTCCACAGGCTACTACCTAGAAGTCCTGCTCGCACTTGGTCCTTTCTGCAAGGAGCCACTCAACTTGGTGCTCCGTGGAGTCACCCACAGTGAGCTGGACGTGTCGGTGGACAAGGTGAAGGCAGCCGCACTGCCAGTGCTCCTGAAGTTCATACTTGTTGATGATGGACTTGAGCTGAAGGTGGTGAGAAGAGGTGGGTTTGCATCGGTTTAGTCTTTTGAATATGAATCTTGAAATTGCTATAAATAAAATGATTAATTGAAGAGCCACATTATACATTTAACCCTTCACTCTCAGAAGCACACAGGTTGAACAACCAAACAATGGAGAACAATAGATAGTTAAGATGTGTTGACCAGGGAGTGTCCACTTGCACCACAGTTTTGGTAGCCACTAAATTGAGTTTAAACACAATTACAATACAACACAGCTGCTGTGTTAAGTAGGGATACAACAAGTGTGACATGGCCGTGTCATACTAAAGCATTTCAAATCCATTTAGCAGCTGAAAAAAAATATCTGCAAGTCAACCTTTATAAATCTCAATACAAATTACTATTGTTCTTTCCTTCTGTTCTCATTCACCATTAATTTCCTAAAACATCTCGTCCACAGGCGCCCCCCCGCTCGGCGGCGGCGAGGTGGTATTCCGCTGCCCGGTGCGGCGCACGCTGCGGCCGCTGCAGTGTGCGCGCTGGGGACTCGTGAAGCGCGTGCGCGGCGTCGTCTACGCGCTGCGCGTGTCGCCCACCATGGCGAATAGGCTCGTTGAGTCCGCTAAAGGGGTGGGTGTTTAGTTCGAGAGAACGGGTTCGAGAACTTTGCTCGTTACGGGCTTCGCCAGGTTTCTTGGCATCAGGAGGGTTACCACAATCTTTTTTAAGTCAGGCCTTATCCTGGATACGAGTAAGTTTGTGCCACTCTCCACCACACTGGCTCAGCTGGCTTAATTAACTAAATAATTAATGATAAATAATGCGAAACTTGTGAAATAATGATATCCAGTATTCGGGTCTCTGGTAGCTAGGAGGAAAAGTTTCCCAGCCCACATTTTCCTACTGCCTACTGACGTCATACCCCCGTTCCGTAACCTCAGGTGCTGCTAAAGTTCCTGCCGGACGTGTACATCAACACGGACCAGTGCCGCGGCGCCAACGCCGGCAAGAGCCCCGGCTTCGGCGTGAGCCTCGTCGCGGAGACCAATGAGAAGACCTACTACTGCGCTGAGGCGGTGAGTAAACTTAATTATGCAAAAAAAAAAAACTAATGTACTAGCTCGTCCGCCCAAAGTCCACGGCCCGCAATTTTTAGCCTACATCGTATCAATGAATAACTTTAGCATTAAAAACCCCCGCATAAAACCAGTCTTCCAATTTCATCACCAGGTCTCATCATCAGGTGAAATTAAAATGTCTCATCACAACGAATCTAATAAGCCTAAACTCGATGGGTTTACTAGAGCATCCCATGAGCCCAAATTCGATGGGTTTACTAGTAAGCATCATAGGGTTGCCGCCCCCACCTTCGTACTCCATCATCAGACCAGCTCGATGGTACCATAACAACCAGCTCCAAGAAATCTACTTTCAAATAAAAAAACAACATTCGAATCGATTCACCCGTTTATGCTCCACGTGCTGAGAGACAGACGACACACAGAGTGACTCACGCGTTAAACTTATAACACTTCTTTTCTCCTTCGTCGGGCGGGGGTTAAAACAGAACAAAAGTACTGGGTCTTTTCGAAGACCTGGGCCGCGAGTGCGCTCTCCGCCCGCTAGAGGAGGTGTAGCGAGGCGGCTACAACCTCTCTCGAACATTCTGCAGCCTCTCTCGAACATTCTAGTCTCTCAAACATCCTACTGCCTCTTGAACATTCTACAGCGTCTCACAAATATTATACATTCTCTAGAACATTCTTCAGGCTCTCTCGAACATTCTTCAGTCTCTCGAACATTCTTCAGCCTCTCTCGAACCTTCCAGAAGTCTCTGGAAGCCGGCTCCGGCGACACCTCGCTCCCGGAAGACCTGGGCCGCGCGTGCGCTCTCCGCCTGCTGGACGAGGTGCACCGCGGCGGCGCCGTCGACTCCAGCTTCCAGTGGCTGGTCGCGCTGTGGATGGCGCTGGGGCAGAAGGACGTCAGCGAGTGTGTGGTGAGTGGCGCTTATATCCAACGGTCAATAAATGACATGTCGAGGGTATTCTGGCAATATTTTTTTGTACTTAGATATACGGTTTAGCTTGTATAAATAACCGGCCAAGTGCGAGTCGGACTTGCGCACGAAGGGTTCCGTACTATTATCTATAAAAAAACCGCAAAAAAAACATGTTAGTTGTATGGGAGCCCCCCCTAATTTTTTTTTGTTTTTTTATTATTTGTTATAGCGGCAACAGATATAAATAATCTTTGAAAATTTCAACTGTCTAGCTACCACGGTTCATGAGATACAGCCTGGTGACAGACAGACAGACGGACGGACGGACAGCGAAGTCTCAGTAATAGGGTCCCGTTTGGCACCCTTCGGGTACGGAACCCTAAAAAGCAGGAGATTCCTGAGTGTCCTTACGTATTTAACTCTTTTGCAAAAATCTTGCACTTATTTCGGTTCTGCCAGAACGGCCTTCATATGATATCTTTGCTTTACAAAGTATAGAGCTACGAACAAATCCTAATATGAGTAACTGTGTGATAATCCAATATTGAAACATTAAAATGATACTAGTTGGTGCTCGCAACTTTGTCTGCGTGATACTTTGTAGGAGTTATTAGTTACCGAGAAATTATTAGTTACTTCTTTCTGGTAAAGTTGGATAAAAAGTTTCATGTAAGTATGTGTAATTGTCATCCGATTGCGTCCAGCTGTTTCAATGCTAGTGGGGTTATAATATTAGTGGGATGGGATATCAGAAAAAGGTATAGCATCAGCAATTTGAATTTTCGTTTTAATGTTACTGTCGTTTGATACTTGGCACAATTTGAGATCAAAGATTTATCATCATCCCCTCCAACAGGTGGGCCCCCTCTCCGACTACACCATCGGTTTCCTGCAGCACCTGAAAGAGTTCTTCGGAGTGATGTTCAAGCTACAAGTGCAGCGGTCTGAAGAAGATGATGACCAGTCTGATGATGACGAGAGGCCCGCGGCGCAGAAGGTCAAGATGACATGCGTGGGGATAGGTTTTGTGAATATTAGTAAACGGACTATGTGAAGTTTGGTGGTTTTATTGGTACGAAGCTGTATAATGGCTGCTCAGGCTGCGTTAATGGTGTTATTGTTAAGGATACCCTCACCCTAATTTAATGTAACGTGGGCCGTGGAAGCCTGAAACTAACGATTTATTATGATTATTATTATAAGACGACCGTCTTAAAATATGAAAGAAGTTTAGTGATTTTTGTAAGTATAAGCAGTTTCAAACTTAAGGGGGCTGCGACCGCGTGAATTTTCCATACAAACGTAACACAAAAATGATTTGAATTTGAGAATTAGTTCAAAGCATTTAGACTGTTAATCGGATTTATACACTGTCTACGCAGGTTCCTGGTCGTATACCAAGGTTCTTATTCAAATTAGGTACTTGAAAATATTTTTAAATTGGTTGAAGAGGAACCCTGGTAAACAGCACAGGAACCTGCGTAAACAGTGTATAAATCCGATTAACAGTCTATATGCTTTGAACTAGTTTTCAAATTCAAATCATTTTTGTATTACGTTTGTATGGGAAATTCACGCGGTCGCAGCCCCCTTAAGATAAAGAGATATAGAAAATAAATGGCGTTTAATTTTTAAGAAAATTTTATTCTTATTTCTTATAGCAATACTTATAAAATATCTTAATAGATATACTCCTAGATATGTACAGCTTACCACATTGAATATCTAAGTACGATAGAACTCAATAATTTTTATAATAATTACAGGATACTGTATTGAGTTGTTTTGTGTTATGATGTGGTGAACTGCACTTACTCAAATAAGGCACGTTACGAAGTTATGCTTGCCCTCTATTGGTAACAAGTGTATTTCACAAAAATAATACAAGTTGTAGAAAAAAAGAGTATATAAAATTGGCAGTGCATATTTTTCTTCAATTGTCAATAGTCTAAATAAAATAAGCAAGTAAATAATTTGACTTAGATCAATTAGCTACTTAAATAAAGTAGAAGATATAAATATATTTTTTTCAGTCGATATGCTTTATGAGAAGGTGTCCATAGAAGCAAAAAAGAAATAACGGGTATCAACATATTTTGATAATTTCACGTGTTCTTTAGCGAATATTAATTCGTTACAAAAAACTTACGAAAGTAATTCATTTATTACAATTTTTTGCCTGCGGACAACCCTCTTATTAAAGATAGATTTCACGTTGTAGTAGGAAATATCACAATGATTTGCTCTTAATAAAAAAATAAAACATCTTAATATTAAAAGATAGAAAGATTATAAAATCAGACACACAGGCGCGAAGCACTTAAATTATCCTGTTTACCTGAGGCGTGTCTTTATAGTTGGGGATGATATCGGCGTCGCGACGCGTCGGAGTGATAAATAAACGGAGAGGAAGCGAGATTTTAGAGCCCTCTTTAGTGAAGTAATTTATTAACATGGCCCCCTTTCCCACAAAATTGAGTTATGCAAATCTGGCTTAAGGTGGGCACACTCATGCCTCTGCCTCTGTGACGCTTTGTGAAGTCATGTTGTGATTGTTAACATCTAGTGTGAAAACACCCGATTCGTAGGATACGCTAGGATACCCGATAAGGCACCATACTCCAAATACCGTTAGCAAACGTCAAATTGAAAGAAATTACGATAGAAATGTCTAGATGTCAGAGATAGAGAATCAGGCTACGGGGAAGCAGCAGAACAACTTTCCAACGATTTTTTCGGCAACCGGTGATAGGTGGAACTCGCGCTTTTTGTCAGGTTCGTTCCATTCAAGTGCGTAGAACTGGCGCCCTCCTGGGCAGTGAATCGCGTATTGAATTGCACGACAATAGCTATAGCGAGCGCGCAAAATGCCGGTCTGTTTGTAGCCGGCGGCGGCGGGCGCGGCGCGTCTCGGCGTCGTCGACGAGCCAAAACCGGCTTTTTTTGCCTCGCTATAGCTATCTCCATGCCATCCTGGCCCCCGATTCTCGCGCTATCGAGATCATCTCCCCAGTCGACATATCGATTTTGATACCGCCTAACGGCCGAAATTAATAACCTATCTTCTAACCATAATCTGCAGATTTGAGATTGCTAGTGTCAATTTTGACAAATCTCATAGCGCAAATGTAACGCGTAATCTGCAGATCACGGATAGAGATAGGTTATTGGGATCGGCCGTTAATCCGTCGAAAACGATCTCGATTTTATTTATTTCGATTGAAAACGGGTCAAGATATTTCGGTTGGTCGAAAGTCGAAAGGCTAGTCGTAAGAATAGCTTTTTCTTGTTTTTAATAGAGATTTCGGTATCTCAAAATCGATATTTCGACCATGGACTTGATCTTGCTAGCGCCAGAATTGCCCCCCTGTACGCGATTCCCGCCCCTGTAAACGTCACTTAAGCGCCCAAAGATCGTTCAAAGACAGTCTAGTTGTCATCGCAGCCGAGCCCGGCCGACCAGTTGCACATCCCCCCGACGGGGTCGAAGCTGAGCCCCCGCGGGCACACGTACTCCCAGCCGAGCAGGCCGCCGGAGCGCGGCGAGCACGAGATGAACTTGGAGCACGAGCTGGGGTGGGGGAAGTTGCCCACGTCCAGGCATTCTATTGTATCTGTGGACAATATTAATATGAAGCTTAGAATGGGGAATAATGGAGAAAAATTTTGATGAACATATCCCTCAACTACGTGAATATCCCCGAGACACAAGACAACACGACATTTTAAATAAATTTTGGGGGACACCTTATTGCTTTAGATAACCCAGTGACCTATTGTATAGCGACAATGAGTTAGCCTATCCGCAACTACGTCTATAGGTTTCGGATGATTCCGAAGCATGGGAATTACTGGGCTAAACGTAGGCTTGCTTTGCCATCAGGCAGCTGTATCCTGGATGGATTACCGATGTAAAAAGATGTAGCAACAGTGTAGCTACGTACCTTTTCCATGTACGATGACCTTGGTCCCGTCCGCGTACTTCTGCACTAGCTTCTCTTGGCTATCGTCGTAGTAGTCGTAGTTCTCTATCGGACGGTAAGTCCGACCAGGCTCAGTCTTTGCGATCTGCCGACAAAATGAAAAACTTAGTCTGATAAAATCGATTTTATACGAGTAAGTTTGAGCCAACATTGTAGCTCGGTTTGGGCCATGGCAACTGTCTCGCGAGACAGTTCGCTCTGTGGGGACCCAGCTTTTCACGAAATTTGCACATAGGTAATCATAGCATCTTAACATCTGCCATACAACCTAGAACGTCTTGGTTAAGAATATAGTACCTACTAATTGTAATGAACCCTTAAGCGCTTTACCTTCTCAAAAGGCTTCTTCTGCGGTACCCTCCTAGGCTTGGCAGTGGTGGAGACGAGGGCTGGAGGCGACGTCGGCCGGATCGTGGTGGAGATCCGACGGAACACGGTCTTCTTGGGGACCTTCCGTGTGGTGGTCTGAGGTGTCGTCGGAGACAGGTATTGGTACTCCTCTGAAAGATATTAAATATGAAGGTGTGCTATTGTATCTTGATGTCTGTATGTCTGACGTCTAGGAATGTTACGGTAAATAAAGAGTCAGATTGACGTTCCCAAAATAATGAAACAGAAGTTTGAGCATCTAATGTAAAGGATTAAAAAAAGTGTAGAAACCAACTCACCATCATAAGTTTTAGTAACCGGCGACTCCAGCAGATACTCTCTCGTGAAGTACGAAGGCTCCTGACTCACACCCCCCGTGTACCCGTAGTCGTCTGTCGCGACAGCCACATACTTGCTGCTGCTGCCCAAGTATCTTGCGGTAGACGGCCCGAGCGGAGACACCGAGTAACCACCACCCAGGAATCCACCTGTGGCGAACTTTGAATGTCTTTGCGGAGTACTGCCAGTGAATGAAGTACTAGAATACCCAGGTGTACTGGAATAACCAGAAGTCTTCGAGTAACCTGATAAAGGAATGCTTGTTCTGGAAAAGCCTTGATTAGGGACACCTGGATAAGTTGTCCTGTAAATTGGAGTACTAGAATAGGTTGGTCTTGGAGTGCTTGAAAATACAGGGAGTTTTAGACTTTCTGGTCTTGGACTGTCTTGCTCGTCGTTGAAGTCAGCTGTGTCAGCTGTGAATGCTGGACTTGTGTATTGATATTCCTGGGTGGTGCGGTAGGTGTTCGACTTCTTGGTGTTGGTTTTGGCCTGGACTTCGAAGTCTTGGAGACTTGGCAGAGGCGCTGACAGGAGCTGGTGTGCTGCGATCGCAACTGCAGTTTCTGCACTGTAGTCTGTAAAAGCAGAAAAACTTATGTTTGCCGAAAAATAAAATAGACTCAGAGGGGCCGAGAGATAGAAAACCAGTTAATCCCGAGTTAACTTTGGTACTACGTATACAGATAAAGTAAATATTTTCATGTGTAACTGAAGCTCCCTTTTCACCCGAGATAGTGCTTGAGTCGCCTTTTATCTCTGACCCTAATCTAATTGTGTTGTAATGTTGGTTTGTGCTCTTGGTAAATTAGACACAGAAGAAGAACTGATTTCTCACCATCGGTTGTACCCCCAGCTGTGGTAGCATCGAACTCCTCTTGGCTCTTAGTCTTCAGTCTTATCACCTCATCTAACTGATTCTGTTTGAAGCTGGCGCTATACTTCTTGCTTTGTCTCTTTTTATCATCTTCTTTTGATAGGTCTTTGGACTTTTTCTCCTCATTGGTGGCTTCAGGGTTTTGGTCAATGTCTTTGTTGGTTCGTAAAGAAGTGAGAGGTCGACGTTGGATTTTGACCGTCTTTTTGGGCGTTGGTGCGACGCGCGGTCTAAATGCCGGGTCTTCTATTGAGTCTGTGGAAAGTCGTGATTGTAGAACAGAGGGAAGAGTGCTTTAGCAATAGAAGAGTTGAATGGGTTATAAAAGAAAGTCTTGCAGGATAAGTGGACGGATAATCTAGCGTGGACTGTTATGAGGACTTCTAATTCCTTCTTGCAAGGTGTAGTCCCGCCTGTACAGTTGTGCACTCCATTGCAGTAGGTCACCAATACTCAGTGACTGTTATAATCATGCTCTCCTATATTTTCTGTCTCTGGATACACAGGATTAGCGTGATTTTTGGAAATTTCCATTTGGCGTTAATTACAAAAGTACTTAGTTAAGGAGATCGATAGGGTACCTGCATCCTCAATCTCCTGAAGCGATTCTTCGCTAAACCTCGTCGTGGCCTCCACTGTCGTGGTCTGCACACCTGACACAGTTTCTGTGACAGCTGCTCTGGTCTCCGTGGTCTCGTGCGTGGTGATGACTGGTGTGGTGAGTCTGGTGCTGGTGACGGGGCTGGTGTTGGGGCTGGTGGAAGCTGGCAGGCGGCGGCGGCTGGCCACTCGGAAGGGGCGGCGCGATGATGGACTGGCTGAGGGGACAGCTGTCGTTGTTGGTGGTTTTTTGTTGGATGATGATGTTGAGGAGGTGGTACCTGAGGATGAGAGTTAAAGTGTGTAATTTGGGACACGAGTTATTTAGCTAATTAGTGGATAATTTATAACAATTACGAATCGGCCATTAACAATTAAAAAGGGGGTTACCAGACTGAACGAAATTGATGCAGCCCTTCAAATCTGCAGGCTAGACTATGCTAAATGAGGATTGATACGGGGGTATCGATCTAACAAGGAAATTATTAGGTTCAAAACTACCAAACCATAGAAACCTACCTACTTCAAATTAGCATCCAAGAGCCATCAGAATTCATCAGATCGACTGTATTTACAGTGTGTCTTTACTGAAGAGACTGGCATTGTCTAGTCGTCTGTCTGTCCGTCATAGTTTGTGGGATTCCCCTCATGCGTGAAGCACCGGAAACTACCATCGCTTGTAATCAAAACAATACATCACGTTTTATGAAATTGGCCTTCTTTTCACAATTCAATTGATGTGGCTCATTCTGTCTTTGCGAAACTGATGTGTCTTGTAATGTCTTTGTGAAACTGATGTGGCTTGTTATGTCTTTGTGAAACTGGCAACGAATGTTTCATACTCGATATCTCTACTTTACGTGTACGAGTAATTTTTAATCTTAGACAATTACTCCGAGTTTTTAAATCTATCTAAGTTCGTTGTCTATTTAATTTGGTTGGATAAGTGCAGTCTTATGGGATAGGAGTAATGATTTGGGCTAAAAGCCTGAAACATGTGAAGAGGTGCACTAAGGTTTGTCATCACACGACGCACTTAAAAGTCATGACCATGGGTAACAAAGTTCTCACTACGTGTATAATTTATGGACACTGTTGCCTAAACATAGCCACCATAGATTTCCTCACGCTCGGTCCCATAGAAATATGAGTGGGAAAAGAGCCCATTTTCTAATTGCTTAGTCCCTATTATTGCTTGGTCCCACGCTCTTTTGCGTGTTGAGACATCAGTCATATTGCCTTCAACAATTTCTTTGCATCAGCCTTTCAGTATTGAATCATGAACAAACGTCGTCAAGTTAATTACAGTCACAACTACTTAGCTGTTCAATAGTAACATTTGCATGACAGGCGCCAGCCCATCGCCGCATCATTGTTCCTCTGCTACCCCTTATGGAAAAAAGTGTGACTCCTATATATGTTTTCTATTCGACTAGGTGTAGGTATTCAGTATTCTCAAATATTTACCAGTTTTATCTGTCTAGTAACAGTCGAGTAAATTTTCCAGTCCTTTGTAGCAATCAATCCCACGGTCATTGCCATCACCATTACCCCCAAGTTTCACTTGCGTGCGATTACGTGAGATCATGGTGGGATTATGTTTTTTTTGCGAATCACATCGTACATTTGGTTTACTGGTAAGCTGTTGGATGATACAGTCAAAAGCCTTCTTCTTCATCTTCAATCATATACTTACATTGAATGTCTAACAGGTGAATGCGATATTCGCGTAAACACTTTCACATGTTGGTAACTGTACAATGATAAATACTATATGACGTGCCATTAAGCTCGCGTCACATCTTCAGAGAAATCGCCATTAGAATGCTGGTGAAAAATTAATGTGATTTTAGTTATTGTTGGATGGAAATAATCTATTATAGGTACAACAAAATATTTTCCCGGGTAGGGCTGCGCCTACGGTTGTTTTGTAAAGAGTACATAGTAGTAGTAGAGATTCCCAGTGTAATATTCACAAGTTACGGAGAGAGAGAAAGAAAAGCAAAAGACTTCTAGAATACTTCGAATGGAAAAGACTGATATTAAAATCGTGGATAGTAGTTTCGTACAGAGTACAATAATAAGCTAGCAATGGTATAAAATAGATTTTTCTGCGCCGTATTGGAAATCAACATAGACGATTGCGGCAATAGGCTTACCCCCTGCCAAGCAAAAAGGACTATTTGAACAACTGGTGAACGCAAACGGTCTGCCACCCCATTTGGAAATACAAATACATTCGTATTCAATGTAATTCTGGAATACACCCGTGGAGTGAAAGTAGCAGGTCATCTTCATCACCTGTATACCCGTTACCACCTGACTCGGTTATGTCATTGTTTCATGCTCGTGTCCTCTCACTATGGCATTGTGCTTGCTCTATTGTCTAGAATCTCTGTTTGAATGTTCATGATGTTGTTTAGACCGTGAAGTTGTTTTGTTGTTTTGTGTATGCAAATATTATGCTTTCGCTTCATTATACTTACATACCATGTGTACCAAAATAGATTGAGCATGGAGAGTCTCTTCCCAAAGGAGGAGGTTTACAATTCGTCCAGATGTTTTTTTTATGTATGTGCCCCGATTGCGCCTAGACGGATGGACCGATTTGGAAAATTATTTTTGTGTTTGAAAGGGTTCACCTTCCCATTGGTCCCACTGACACCAGGTCAGGATCTGATGATGGGATCCTGGAGAAATCGAGGGAACTCTTCAAATATTATAGGCAGACCTATAGTGATTTTTGTGTTTTTCATAATAACTCGTGCAAATGCATATGGTAAGCATAATATTGTGATGCGGAACTGCTGAAGAAGACCACATATGGCCACCAGAACTGCTCAATACTAGGTACAAATACAATGCGTGGCTGACGGGCAGGCAACGCATAGCCTAAACCGGTGTACCTAGAGCCATGAAAGTTTTACAGGGGTTCCTTAGCAGCGTGGGGTAGCACTGATATGGGATTTGACAAAATTAATTCCCAAAGGGGGGGGGGATAAGGGGTTACAGTTTGTATTAAACTCAATCTAATCAAATAGGGTTTGTGGATGTCAGTTTTTTCTAAAGTTTACTTTTTGTTTCAATTATAAATTATTAAATTTTCAAGATCTCATGCTAGTAAGAATAATAAATCCCTGCTCATTTCATGCCACGGGTGGACCACGGGCGACCAATAGTGGACACAAATGAAAAACCAGCCGTTACCTTGTTTTCGTGAAACTGTAAGTCGTCAGTAGTTGAATTTGATATTTTTGTTTTAGGGTAAGGATTGCTATTTGTTTGGGCTATGGTAGAGAGTATCTTCTATTATTCTATTCTCCATTTAAAATACTACAAATAGTCCATATAAATTATTCCCCCAACAAGTAATTGTAATTCATTCTCTGTATTCGTAATTCAATATTTTAAACACTATATAATTATAATCTACATACAAACAAAGTACAGTTTTTATCACTATTTAATGTAGATCAGCCGGATCAGCAGAGGAGGAATTGTAAAATCCTTGAACAGAGATGTAAGAACGTAACAAAACCACAGATTAATAAATAGTTACTAACAAAACGCTTGTTTAGTTACGTAGGGAAGTGGTAACATCAAAGGGGTCTCCCTGATATATTATTTCAGACGACATAACCACGTGCTCAGTCAGCCACACCGTATGTGAGAAGGCGAGACGCTTGTGTACTGGTACGTGGACAATATTACTGGAACCCGCTTAATTTATAGAGCTCAAACCAAAATTGATGGCTTAACAAGCGGTATGTAATGTAGCAAAGTTGACGGAAGTCGAAACGCCCACCAATTTGCATATACATATACTGCTCAGTTACACAAGACCCGGAAAAAACATCAGTAACAATGACGTGTTTGCACGAAAACATTATGGTAATGAGCTGGTTAATGTCATTGCCTATATGTATAACTAATATAGTAGCCATAAGGTCGGAGCTGTGGCGGAAAATCTCATTTCCATTGATTAGAAAAAACTTAGGGTGGATTTGCTGGCAAAGTTCTACTGTACACTAACCTTGAACTATGTTTGGTTAATTTATGTCATCTGTAATAGGGGATAAATAACTTATACTGTGCTGTGAGGAAGTCGGTTTCCTCAAAATATTCAGTTTCTGATCAAATAACGTAATTAATTACCCTGTCAAACAACTATCTTTCCGTTAAAATAATAAAATGTTTACCTTTCAAGATACTTGGATCGAGTATTATACAGTCTTACAACACCACGCTGTTTCACTTTTGGGTCTTATCTCTTCTCAATACACACCAACATTGAACCCTGAGTTTTATCCTACTGTACATTTGCTGCATTAACTACTCAATTGGTCATCGATTGACCGTAACATTGGTACACTTGCGTGCAACACTCTTGTAGACATGCGATAAACTGTCGTGAGTTGGTTTGTATTATAAATAGTTATAATCAATACGATTTCACAATGTGTTTAACTACGTTTTTCTTTTTCGTAGCTTGACATAACATTACGCTTTTTCTCATGCGGTGTGGCGGAGACACACTTGTGCCCACCATTAACTGTTATTCGATAGTCCATTGTATGTGACAGGGAGCTGCCCATGATAGCACATAATTGCATATTCACTAATAATGTTAATCGTTTAGAGATTATGGTCAATTAAATTCTTAATGATGGCGCCAATAGACACTTTGTGCGCATCTACTATTTTGACTAAGTAATATGTATGATTTTATGGTCAATAAAATTTTTGAACTGAACTGAACTCTACTTATATGGAGTAATACTGGAATATAAATAGTAAATATTATTATTAATCAGGAAAAGAAAATAGTTATTTATCCAACAAGTGAGGAAAGTTCGTTTTTCCTATGAGTTTTGATTTTGAGTCTTGAGCGAACGAAGGATTGAAAAATAGAATCACGAGCGCAGCGAGTGATTATAAAATTCAATGCTGAGTAAGCGAAAGACTCAACAAAACGAATAGCAAATGAACTTGCTCACATGTTGCATACTTACAAAACTTTTCACCACTCCCAGCAAGAAAGTATTCAGTCACCATAGGTAAATAAATTAAATAGTCATAAAGCAAATCAAAATAATTCTTTATTATAAAATAAAATAATAAAATAAATAATTAGTGATCATGAATGACCTACAGTAATTTAATTTAATTTCTTATATGCTGGATTTTATTGGTATGTTTATTTTATGATTTTGTTTTATTGGTAAGTTTCTGAAATTATCTGGTTAACAATTACAGTAAGGCCTGTAATAACCACTTTTACAGCCTTATCTTTACTATTAATCTTAACTTATAAGGTTTTCTATTCTAAGTATAAAATTATTTATTTTTTAAAATATCTTTAAAACTTAACATAAAAATCAGGCAAGGTTAGTTTCTGAACGGGATCATTACTTTCCTCACTGTTAAACAGTGAGGAAAAACTAACTTTCCTCACTGTTTTCGTAGAAGAAAGACACTTCTTTCGTGCGGGAGTGGTGAAAATATAATTTCAAACAAGTACCGAAATAAACTAAATGTTTTCATAGAAGATATTACAGAAAATCCGTGACTTTAATCTCAGCGCATCCAATCCACGTAACACCACGCGCGTTGCAAATCTGCTGTATAATCGCATTATTTAGATTCTGTTTTAAATGATTGTGTTGGTTATTTCGTGCCTCAGAAGGACTACTATCGTACTGGTATCGTATCTATCGTATGTGTTAACTTGATATGAACGCAACTGTTCCTACACTACATGGCCAATTGAGGGGAAACAAGCTTTCCTCTCCATCTGTGGGAGATTGTATCGAAAGTTCGGAGTCATTATCCGTTTACCCAAGAGAATGTACAGAGGTTGTGTTGGCTGAGACTTTTTGAATTCTTTTAGGTAAATTCTGCTACGCTACTTGGATGTGTAGGAGTCGTACAACCCCTCCATAAACGCGCACTGAGCCATCGTGGTGGAATAGGTAATAATGGCTCAATCTTACTCGTATTCGGGTAAAGTCCCATGCACCTCGGTGGGGACATTATTATATTAGAATTATTAAATTTTACTAACGTAAGAGGGTTTCTCTCATATGTTGCGAGCTTCTTCTCATTTCGACGGGGGCAGGGCAGCGCAAAATGCCGGTATCGCGAACTCGGTAGCTTCAGCTTCGGAGGACTTAGTAAGAAAAGCACGTCTTTTAGTGACATTAGCTATTACGTGAGTTAACGCAATAAATTTAACTTTGATAGTGCCAAATATATTTGTATGTCTGTATTGTTGTGGACCCCGGCATTCAACAAAAATACGTTTAATGAGTAAACGAATAATAATTATGGTATTTGAATTACAACACGTGCGTTTATGAGCATTGTGTGCATTTTGTAATAAAAACGCGGGAACGTGAAGCTTGAGAAACCTCTGCTCTTGAATTTTCAACCTCTAGCGTTGTGAGGTATTGTGACAGTATGGCAACCTGCAATCTTTGTTGATATATTTGGCATATTTCGTTTATTGTAACATATACTACTATACGAATACTAACAGCTACTACTAACAGAGGGGTACAGAGGAAACAGAATGAATTTCTGAGCATGCGCTGAGGTACCGTCATTTACTCATAGGAAAGCTTTCTCATATGTTTGAAGTACGTAAAACTTTTACCTAAGGTAAAATTAAATAAGCAATGTATGACTACGGTCAGTTTGCGACAGACATGCTCCACTGCTAGACCATACACAAATCAGGTTAGTCAATGCAATCAAATCTAATCTAATACGACAGACACAGGACCGGACTTTCAGCAAAACTTACCAAAACCGCAAAACTAAACCGCAGAAAAGTCAGCTCAGAAAATCCACAGCCGTAGCAGTGAAACCGCAAGTAAGGCCTGTACACCACACTTGCGCTTATGTTGGCCAAGCTTGTTTGCCCAAGCGTCTTTCGCGAAATACCGCTAAAGGTATTTACTTCGCCAACATTAACGCCAGTGGTTTTGTGTAGTATGTGTAGACAGCACTTACCATTGGAGGCCCCTCCAAGTCGCCGGCGCACGAAGGTGCGAGTTGGTCTCTCATTCTGCTTCGAACTCGCGTTCAAAGATGGCCGTGTTCGAATTTCAACTTTTGCGCCGTTTTTCGCATCTTTTTCGGCCTCCTTAGTGTCTTTCTTTAACTCTTTCCGGCCAGCTTGAGTTTGTTTGTTGAATTTGGAGTTCCCTCGGCGGGTGTAAGTGTGTCGGGTGGGTGGTGTTGTGGCGTCCTGGAGGGTCTCAGTGGCTGTGAGGGGCGCGGTGGGTTCCGTACTGTCGGGTGGAGCGGTGGCTTTGGTGCGGCGGCGGAAGTTCACCCTGCGATCCTTGGTGGCCTGTTGGACAAGGAATTTGGTGAGTAAAATATTTTTTGGTACTTTGTTAAATAATTTTAACATACACACAACAGTTTCATTTTGTTTAGTAATGCTTGATTAACTTTTCTATGTAAAATGCCTTAACGCCTACAGTTCTTGTATCACTGATAAATCTATAAGATGCAGTACAAGACAGGAACATACAGCTATGATGTGTAACGAGTTCACGACCGGAAACGCTACTAACACAAAATATAACCAAGCTAACTACTAATATTTGAGTGCTATTACTTGACTATTAAGTACAATAAAGTAGGGACAAATTCATAGTAAAAAGACATAATTGATTGATTATTCTCACATTCGACTATACAATTTAACACAATATGTTTCCCAAGAGAAAAATCTTTATTGTTATTGACAATTTCAAGGTGTTTAGAATAAAATATGTTTAACAGGATAAAGGTATAAAGAAATTATGAATTATGAACAGGTAGTTAAGTATAAATAAGTATTATATTTATAATCGTTATCGTAATAGTTTGAGATAAAGTAACCTGCACTGCACATAAGGTTTTTTCGCTTTAAATACCCAAATTTGGTACGATAAACCGCCCATGAGGCAAGCTTCATTAAATATGAAGATGTGAAATAGTAAATGTAGATTGTCTGGTCATATGTCCAGTTATTACCCGTGGGCGGTAAATCACACAATTGGGTATGCAAGCTGATAAATAGATTTAACTAAAATATTTTTATGACACTCAATAAATTTTTCTTTGGTAAGCCAATTAAATTGTGTGAATAATATAAAATATTTCCACTTCCACAGGAAATTTCAAACAGTAATTCATTAAAACATTAAAATATATGACAATTAATGTTTTTCGATTAAAGTACAATAAATGGCTCAAAATGGCCTTACACAGTACAGGCTAGTTAAAATAATAATAATGACAATAATAAGCAATGCTCTATATCATATTCTCGATAAAAGCCGTTGTATTTTACTGTCTATTAAAGTGATTCCTTTCATAACTCTCATTTATTACTTGCATTATTACTTAAATCTACCATAAACATAAAGAGAAGCAAGAGAAATGCATCAGTTGATTTTCTAATATAAACTTGCTGTATACGATAACGTTATAAACGAAACAAAATTAACATACTAAAAGAGAAACATTACTAAAAGACGAGCGAGATGCAAATAAGAGATCGATTAGATTTAGATTAGATGTGCACTAGATTTCAAAAAGTAGCCTTCATTAGTATTTTCCTGATGAACAACATTCCACCCACATGGGTACAATTACCATGGCTCTGTTTGTACAGTAATCCACAAGCAATGCGGTTTAGTACCTAATGAGGCGACTCTGTTGCGATAAACATATTTGTAACTTATGATTATGACAACGACAACCCATTCAAGCTACATTCTTTGCGATGTAATTGTTTTCTCATGCCCTACAATAGGCACCTATGTATTGTTAGGTTAAAAACTATGCAAATCCTAGAATACTGCCTTTTTTACGTTTTTAATTAATGGATTGCAGATTGCACTGTACCTATGCCACACCGTATGGGAAAAGCGGTGATTCTATGTTTAGATTAAATATTGTCTACCTATATTTTCAGGAATTTTAGCGATCGATAGTCAGTAGATTGTTGATAAAACTTGACTTCCAAGCATTGTTGCTCTATTGCTCTATCTTCTGATTCTCATTTACTTCATCAACTAAGTCGTCGTTAATAAATAAAAACCGGTGGTATATTTATTCAGAAGATTAATTACAGTACATCCGTACCTCTAATTTATTGCTAGAAATCCTCTCCAAAAATATAAAATATTACGCAATGAGTCAACAATGCGTCATAGCATAGCTTCAGAAACATAGTAGGCGTATAAAATCGTAGGCAGAGCTTTTTGATCGCTCAGCCGTCTTTGGAATGTCATGCCAAGGCAACCCACTCTGATGTACCAGTGCCGAGCACAGACTCTGCCGAGCTAAATATCTACATAAATGGCTACAACTACCTCCACCTGCTATATAAAGACTTTATGCAAAAACCACCAGGCCTTTTCAGGGTTAAGTTGGTAAAAACTTGATTGATTTAAGACTCCATGTATTTTTTTGTGTGTTGAATTTATAATACATCGTGTTACGTGCTGTTATTATCAAGTGTTTCTATAGTTAGTGAGCATTATCATGCGAAAATATATTTTATTTGAAGACCGACGAGCGGTTGCGCCTAACATGCGAGAGGTCCCGGGTTATTTTTTTTTATTCAAAATTATTTTATTCATGTTTTATGTGAATTTCAATGTAATCATGGGGATTTAACGCAATTTGTTTTTAAACAGATACAATACAAAAAACTCATTTAATGTTTTCAGTACCAGTAATCCAATTGGTTCAAAGAATCATCTTTATCCTTGTATAAAATAGGTAGGCAGGTACCTAAATGCTAATTTTGCTATTCTCGTTTAGTATGCCGTGCTCTGTTCGACCTTTACAACACCGCGTGGAGGATACGACGGCAATCACACCATTTAAACCCAAAACACGTCTACGAAGTACCTTATCGAGTTTTTATATATTTCGCAGCAATGATGTTCCAATATTTGCAGAGAACGAAATACCTTTATTTAGCATATAGTTCTGAAATTCATTATTATATACAGCTAATTAAAGCAATAAATCGACGGAAATCACTTTATTTGTGTAAAGGCAAAGAAAAATATAACAATTTTAGTCCGAAAACTCCAAGTATTGTAAGCAGTACCTGCGTCATTATGACGACACACGCCTTGACGTTTTGCGCATTACCATTCGGCGGGTTTACATCTACATTATTTTTAACCGACTTCACAAAAGGAGTAGGAGGTTTACAATTCGACGGGTTTTTAATTTTTTATCTATGTGCCCCGATTGCGCCTAGACGATTTGGAAAATTATTTTTGTAACTTTGTACACGGGTTCCTTATGTAGCGCGTAGAGTAGCACTGAGATGGAATTTGACGAAATTAATTCCCCAAGGGGGGGGGGGGGGTAATAGGGGGTTACAGTTTATATTAAAGTCAAAAAGCACTGGCATTAGTTTAATTGGCTAACTAAAAAAGCGCCGCACGCATGCGCGATGAGACTTGCATGCACCGTTACTTACTCCTAGCAACACAGTGCCTCTACCATTCCGTATGGGAAATGCACTACGCTATTTCCTGTTGTTAAATAAACTAGAAATACTCATTATTTTTGTTAATATTCGTATATGGAATGAACAATGAAATGGTTACCTACCTGTATCCAAATCGATTTCGTGAATTCGGAGACACAATCGACCTCTAAATCTATAGTGTTAATTCGATCACGATCTAAAAACAACCTACGCGTTGCCTACTAACTACTAAGTAGGTAGAGGTGTATCTTGAATACGAGTAATGTGCTTAAAGTAGGTAATCGTCCCGCCTACTTATCGATTCCAAGCTATCTTGGCACACTGTGAACATCGTCGTTTCATCAGTCGACGTGCGTGATCCCACAATGTTCAACTCGCTCGATTAAAGATATGTACAAATTCGACCGTTTTGCGGTCAAGAGTACAGGCCGGTTACAAAATACGTGGCGAATTTATGAAACTGCACATTTTTGGTTACCCTTGATTTTGTTTATGGAATGGCGCTCACGTTCCAATCTCGGTTTGGGGTTTCATAAATGCGATAAAGAGATCACTTGGTTCTTGTTTATTGCACGCTATTGAGCGTATAATAACTAATAAGTAACCATCGTTCTTAAAACTGCTGTATTGAATTGTATATTTGAGTACCTTGTAATTGGCGTAACATTTTATAATGTCACTTGCATATAATACTAAAAGCTGTAAGGTTTACCTGAATAAATTAATCTTTTAATTTCAGGTATAAAAAATTTATTGACAAATACATTAAAACTAGAGATATATAACATTTTGTGAACCTAGCCCTAACTTAAAGTTAAGCCTAGTGGCCTGGATTTATAGTATTTTGGACTGCTGTTATGCCACAGTTTACGGCTGTATTCTCGATAAGGGGGAGCCAGAGCACAAAATTCTATTAGTATCACAGCGACGGTCATCTAAACTAAGAGAAGTTAGATCATAAAAGTAAGAACATTATGTGAAAAGTTGCCGTGTAACCAACCGCCTGACAAAATTCTCAGTCCCTAATTGCATTGCTCTACCTTTGCGAATAATGGAAAAAGGTTTCGATAAACCTTTCCGCAAACACCAAAAGTTTATAAGGTACCTTTGTAATGTAGATACCATGCGCAAGTCATATATTGTTTTTCGTTTCCTCGCAGTATCTTCACGTGATTTACTCACTATAGTGTCGCCACACCACACTTTTAAAGGCAATAACATCTCGAAGGTAGTAAAAGTAGGTATCGGACCAGCAGGGCGCGGCAAAACCTGCTCGTCATGTTACGTGAAAAGTTACGCGATGTTTGATCTTGAATAGGTCTTCGTTTGCATACCGGTTCAGTCATTTCATAATGTGTCCGGAACGCGCGGTTGACAAATAGACGGTTCGTTGTTTGACTAAACTGGTGATTAACTATTTGACTAATCATGTAAAGGCACTTTCTATACAAAATTGTCCATGAACACACGTTCATATAAAAATACTTATTTAGTATCTGTCCACTTGTCTATCTGTTTAAGTTTCTCAATCTTAATTTATTTCTTGTATTTTTTGTGGATATCTGTTATTGGCTTTCATTCTGTATCTCTGCTCTTTGTAATTTGTTTGTCTATGTGCTGTTGATGTCCCAAATAAAATAAAATAAATAAATAAAATAAATAAATAAAGATCATTATTGGTTAAAATATGTATACCCGTATGTATCTTTTCGAAAATCATACCATTATTATTCCATGTTATTGATTGAGTAGGGTAGGAGTGGGGCAATATCAAAATACTTACTACTACTTAGGAACTGCCTCAATCCACTTGTATAAATCAAAAATACTAATGAATGTAACATACATCATAACATCATCTAACATCTAACTGACAGCGATTTGCATATCAAATCGATATCCGATTTCGTAATTAGCAAAATTTCACCTATCCGTCATCAAGTTTTCAACATGACCGAAACAACTTGAAATACTGGTAGTACAACTACCGGTAAGTGTAACCAACAACAATACCAACTGTGGCCGAAACTAACGGGTGTGTCAATCAAACTGTCTGATGATAATCGCAGACGGCATTTTGTATGACAAAGAGACGCCACAATCTTAATCTACTGTAGTAAAGTTAAATCTATCACCTGTTTAGTTTAGTTGCACAGCATCGGTAAATTATTGTGCAAAGGGTGTCATAGAGATGATTTTATAGTGATAAGATGTGTTAAGCAGATATACAATTGTTATTTTATAGTGATAACATGTGTTAAGCAGATATACAATTGTTGTTTTATAGTGATAAGATGTGTTAAGCAGATATACAATTGTTATTTTATAGTGATAACATGTGTTAAGCAGATATACAATTGTTGTTTTTGCCTGTTATGACAAGGTATTTAATATAAATGGTACACTTCATAATTAACTATGCTAGGTTACTACCTATAGATAGTTAGTGGTTATAGTTTCTAAAGTAGGCATTAAGATGCTGATGGATGAATAATTATTCATTATAATGTATTGTTGATTTATGGCAAAGTCTCTAATCACGCAAAATTACTGGAAACTCTTCTACCCCATATGGGAAATAACGTGGCGCAATCATAGGTTAAGTTAAAATGGTTTTTCTACATATCGGCTGACTGTTCCAAATAATGAGTAACTATCAAACCATTATAATTACTTATAGGTAATAATCTTGGCGTGGTTATATTTATTACCTATAAAATTAACCACGCCAACTTAAACAAGATTTTAGATTACACTTAACAAAGTATTTATCTATAGGCATGACTCGATTGTGCCGGTGCCGGTTTAAGGTGTTGTTGTTATGCTCGTATGTCGTCGTATGATCAGAAAATGATTCATTCTTCTGGAATTTGAAAGACCTATTTTGTATTCATCGCGCTTATAAGCATTTAAAGATCTTATGCTTTGCCTTTCCTTAAATATTAAATAAAGTATGTACCTATCTATCAAAATTAGCCATTGATAAATAAAATCGGTTAAGTAATGTATCAAAATATGTCATAATTTGAATAAATGCTAAACACAGTCCAGTTACAAGCAATAGTTGACACTCAAGATCTAGTGAAAATACAAACTTTATCGAAACTGGACCGATATTCAAACGCGTAATATTTAAATAGTTAATTGCATAACACTATAATCTATAACACGAAAGTGTATATTTAAGAAGTTTTCCAATATATTATTATTATACGCTAAATCTCGAATCTCGAATAATAATACTGCATCATTGATCTCTCATTCACATAACCATCACTGAAAAGTCAGAATGTGGAGACTTGGAGAGAGATAACAACATAGCGGCACGCCATTTTCCATACGTGGTGGTAGAGGCACAGTCGTGGCCACTTTCAGTATGCAGAGTGTTAATCTCTATGACGCAAAATGGAGTTTTTAATATGTAGAGAGAGAGAGAGTAAGAGAGATCTCCTACTGCTTGATCAGCCGTGTGACAGCACGAGTGGTGAGGTGATATAAGAGCCGGGGCGGTTGGATTATTCGCGCGAGAGCAGTGAAAGTGGTTTTCTCCGATCGGACGCTGTGTAGTGGACCGTGCGCGCGCGCAGAACGCACTATTATAACGCGACCATGACGTTTTTGCATATAGCTTGTGAAGCTACTACTTATACTACTTCACACATCTTTAAAATATAAGAATCGTACTCTCTCTTAATCTTACTTGTCAAATTTTATAAACAGGAATAAGTGAATAAACTGCCGAGATCTCATAGAATTGAATGTTGAACGAATGAATGAGTTTTCCATTGATGTAACTTGTAACTTTTGGACAAGTTACAATGGATAGACCACCTATATTAAATACAAAATTGATTGACAGTGACTTTTGATCCTTACTAGTAAGTGTAGGTATTCATGACAACAGCACCTCTAAGAGATTCAATAAGTTCGCTAATAAATGCAAATTGTGCGTAGAGTTCCTTTACAGTTAGCACTACAAGTGATTTTACCTCTTTTCATTGTTCGTTCTATTATGAAGTTGAAGGTTATGTAAAACCTGTAAAATGGAATGTTCACATTGTTCACAGCATTTATGGTGCTTAGGTTTATAAGTTCTTAAACTTTCTTTAGAATCATCGGAATTTCTATTACAGCACTTAGTTGGTACCTATTTTATTTAAATTACCTATTTTATTTATTTATTTATTTAATATTCTGATCGTGAAACGACCAAGTATATGTATATTGATTGGATATTTGTTAGCCCACGGCAATTAGATGCTTGGTGATATGGTTTTATGGTGGAAGTTTATTTTATTTTATTTTATTTATTTGGAGAAAAAACGATGACAGGCGAAACATAGCACAAAATATAAACTTACAACATAACAGAAAACCAAGTTGTACCTATAATATTTTTTTATTTAACCACTTTTTACATTTTGATAGTTTTACGTAGAGACAGTCATACACGTTCGACCTACTAACAGCAAAGGAAATAAATCGATAAATACAGTCGCAATTACAAAAAATGCACCTAGTTTTCTACTTAACGACAGTTTTCTCGTTATTCTGGTGTAAGTGCTGCACAGTACAGACCTACCTACATATTGAAACCGCAATTACATTATTTATTTATAGGTAATCACTTAGTGCATGCGTAATATGTAGTTATGTAGGTATTATTTAAATAGAAGTTTAGTAATATCTATGATTATATTAATATTCATAAATCTAACATCTCCTTAACTGCGGCGATGGGGTAGCCCCGTTTAACGTGAAATTGAGAATCGAATAATTTGCTAGAAGTAGGCACAATTGTGCCTATGGTACACTAGTTGCTGCTATTCCTCATAAACCATGGGTTACTATGGAAAAGCTAGAAAGAATATACCTATTTTGTTGTTTATACATACATGTATGTGTGTAACGTGTCGCTGTATCTAGTCACATGAAACAGGAAACATATGTGCCGTATGTGAATGTGATGTAGAAAGTAGATCTGCAAGCTCGAGCTTTATCAAAGCCAGATAAGTCAAAAGGAAGCAATGACAACTATTTGTTAAGTAACAGAGTAGTTTTCACAGTCAGCCAGTCTATTTATACTATCTACCATTAAATGAAATGTACACCCAACTCTGATTGGTATGACGTAATGAAGCTTAATTTATGGTAGCTCACTTTTTGTATGAGCTTTCACTTCAATGATACATTTCTGTTATGAATGATTGAGCGTCGTTAGTCTAAATTGATGTACACTGATGCTCGTAATAAATTACTAAAATTAATCAATGGTTGCAACTAGAGCATGATAGCTCTTATGTCCACATTCGTTTATGTTAATAGCTTTACAGCTTTGTGATAGTCATAACTCATTATACTCATTACTCCCAGACAAAAGTAGTGGTTATTATACTCAAGAGATTTTGTGCGTGGGAATGAAAAGCACATAACTCCTCGTACCATACAAAAGACATCAACGGGCGCACACGAACCTGTTTTCTGACCCTTGCAATAATTTGCTTTTTGTTTGTTACAGGTCCAAGAGAGAAGCATTTCGAAGACACATGGAGCTTGTGATAGAGTTGAAAGATGGAGTTTCGGGGAAACAAGTAGAGTCAAATTTAATCAGATTGGAAATAATTGTACAATAAAACATTTTAATTCTTGTGTTTGATTAATTCACCTAAGTCTCTCTGTCCGGCCTGTTTTCTAAGTATAAGCCTTATTTGATTTATTTGTAATAAAAGCTGCATAACAATACTTGATATATCCATGTACTGATACTAAGCAGCTTCCATAAAATACTTGGTACCATGTACGAGTATGAAAGTACAAAGCCACTGAATTTACTAAAATAAGGCAATCAGCATGCCTCATCTATGAAACATTATAAATTTCTACAGGATACCCATAAACCAGTAACAAACCTCTTAATAGAGATAAGCTCGCCTTTGTCATGTGTTGTCCACTTTCCATTGTATTATTTTGTGCAATAAAGTATATAAGAAACCTGTTACTTCTGGCCTCACACTAGTATATCTTGTGTCATGAGAACCAGAAACATATGAACATCTAAGACCTGGGGATTTTATATTCATCTTCTCCATCCACGATTCGAATCTGGGACCTTTCGCTTAGTACAGCCTCCCTCGACCCCAACACTAAAGAAGTCGTCATATGGGATCAGAGACAATGTATGTTTGTACACTTAACTTTAATGTGTATCCTGCGTACGATTATAAGCGGCGTCTGTATGTGTGTCACACAGGTGTGCAATCTCGTGCCGCAATCTCTGACATGAGTCACGATTTACACGCATAATTGCCGAGCTATTATACGTACGTCGTACCGCAGTCCGCGTCTGATATATGCTAGCACGAGTGGCAATCAAATAGAGCACACATCATAAACCAACAGAAACACCCAATATGTCAAATAATCCCAATTGAGTATGTCCATGTTAAATGTTAGCTAAATTCATACAAATGTTGTACACACATGTCATTGGTGTTTCACTCTAATAACTGAATTTTGTTAAATAAAGTTTAGTGTAAGTGTGTGTGGATATTTAAATAAATAAATAAACATCCCATGTGTCAACATGGATGTTTAGATCTTCTTGAAATTGTCAAAAGTCAAAAAATATATATTGACTATAAAATCATACAGATTGCTTAGTCAACGTCAATATAATTTTAATATTTTTGTATACTACCGCCCGTTCGGAAGTTGTGGGCTTAGGGATTAGGGACTTAGGGATAAGACTCGGGATAGGACTTGGGACTTGTCATATTATTTCTGGTTTAAATATTTCTGGTTGTTTAGGATGTGAAGAGATCTATTGAGTAGTATCTTGCTCATATATCTGACGCTAAGCTTAGTACAATCAGAATAAAATTTAAGCAGAGTCAACATCCAGCTGCAGCGATAGACTAGCCCCTGTCACAAAATTGTGTATTGAATAGTTGGCTAAATGTGGCACAACTGTTCCTACGGCACCTCGTATCGGATAAGGCGTGACGCTTTGTTGATTTGATGTTATTTACCTAGGAAACTGACACATAAACTTTACTTCCATGGCATCGCCTGTAAGTGCAGGACATATCCCATCTCCACTCAACCGTATTCTGACTTTAAGTCACTGTAAAGCAGACACGGGAGAGCAAGGCAGCGGGTTCAATTTGAGTACAGCAGTAGAATCAATTGGTAAGTATAAGTAAGTAACGATTGTAAGTTTCTATAGTTTACACAAAAGTCAGCTGGGCCAGGTTGTGTGAGTGCATGCAACTGTGGTGGTGTAGGTGTGACGTTATGTACATGTACGTAGTAGGTTCTAGCCATATGTATCAGTCAAACACATACATATAAACATACAAGACCTGATGATTTATATATTCATATTCATATTCTTTATTGCACAGTAACTTAATAATAAAACTTAAATAAAATAATAGTGAGCAAAGGCGAGCTTATCTCTTAAGAGAGATTCTTACCAGCAAACCTAGGCAGGACAGGAAAGATGGTGCTGAGAGGATAGTCCTAGTCTTTATATGTATAACTAAAACTTTTCCGATACCATACCATATGACTCGAAACAGTATGGCTCCACGTATCTCTATCTCCACGGTTTCACGACCACAACCACCATCCGGCACGTAATAAGGTCGCGGTGCATCCATATGCATCTGTTCTGTACAGGTAAGTACACAAAATATGCACTCGGTAGAACCGTAGAAGGGCTAGAGATAATATAGCGGCCTGGAGAACTGTCAGATGGGAATGACTTGTATGAATATTGAGTTGATGGTTAAAAGTGGGCGTGGTGCGATTCTGCTACCCCTGGGAGAAAGCGTGAAGCCATGTTTTTGATAAATATGTAAGAAAATATAAGAAATAAAGAGATAACTATGGAAACGTTAGGAAAAATACACCATTTAGCTCTGCATCTGTGTGTCTCTAGATAGCACAATCCAGAAGGTGGGGCCTGGGAAATGCGTTTGTGTGAGGGCTTTCACTTGTATAAGACTTCGATGACGTGTGAGTATGTTAGTTTTATCAGCGCAATGTAGGTACTCATGTTAATTAGTCTATTGGCCAGCCCTGTGCACGCACACAATCGCAAACCTCAGGTTATGCCGTCTTCTCTTTATTTATTTTTTAGTTCTGGTTCCCAAAAGAGTCACAAAGTCACAAACACCTTTATTGACACAATAAGTCATCAAATCTTCATTGAATACCGGTTCACATTTTACAAAAATATGGAAATAGCGTCGTGATGATTCACAAGGTTATAGATAATTATTTGAAAATTTTGAAATTTACATTTAATATTGCGAAATCAAGAAATCATGGGTTGGATTAGGAACAGCTAGGTCGAAGTTAAGGTTCTTTTGGAAACCAGCTTACATTAACTTTTAGAATAATATTTTTTGAGGCAATTAATAATGACTGCATTTTAATAAATAACACAAATTCTCTTGGAAGAATAGTGATGACAAATGTATTGATTAGGCAACTGTATAATGTTTAGTTAGGTAGGGCAAACGTGTCAGAGACATCGTGATCGAAGTCTTATTCTGTACTAACGCTGTAGGTGGATGATAGAGGTATAGTGGATGCAACCTATCACGACGAATATGATCATGTCATGAACACAAGTTATACTTAATTACTGAAGAATGTAAAATAAGTAAGTATGTTTTTGATTTTTATGAACTAACATTTTTTTTCATATTTTATCGAAATAACCTAATACTTTTTTTTTATGAGCCTGTAATATCCCACTGCTGGGCAAAGGCCTCTCTCCCCCTCTTCCACTCCATTCGATCCTGAGCGGTCTCCTTCCATTCTTTATCCCATAGACCCAACTCATCACTCCATCTCTTCCTGGGTCGGCCACGCTAATAACTAACTAACCTAATACTTACCTCTAGTTTATGAGCTCACAGTGTTCTATGAAAAATATCAAAAATAAGAGTTAGAGTATTATCTAGAAAGGTCTATTTTTATACCGTAATGCCACCACAGCCACAGCTTAGTAAAGACAGAGCCTTGAACAATCCTTCTGGAGCTAAACGTCTTTGCATTCTTCAGTACTTGGAAACCAGATAAAATCTAGACTCCTAAATCAAGGGCTATACAATAATATACATAGGCAGGCTGGCTTACCTAGATATCTTATTGAAAGTGAAGGGCACCTGTGTAGTCAGGGTTCTCATATATGGTGCAGTTGGTTATTAAATTCGTTTCCAGGCTTTAATGACTTTATATTATAGGTTCTAAAGCAAGGGTTGTAACGGTATATGGACATTATGTTTACTTTTAATTGTTTGTATATCTTAGTTAACGGCACACTGGATGCAGAAGGTAGGTACTTCACCATAAACTACGAACAAGATAATACCACAAATGTTGCAACGGCATTTAATAGCAAATTGCCTCTTCAATTGATAGCAACATTCAGTAAACCATTTTATGATGTTGTTTCTACAAAACTTGTTAATTATACATGAATCTTTAATCATGGTTATAAATTTATGATAGGGGTGGTCTTCGTTTATGAAAATAGGAAACTTAAAGAAATACCTTAAACTGTATAGCAATCCCGGGCAGGAATATAATTTTAACGCTGTCCGGATGATGTTTTTGGAATTACTAGAAAAATAAATGTTATGAAACTAATTACTAGTACTGAATTGTACTTTCGACGACAATAGCTGGACGCAGGCGTCCCTGCCCATAAGACATGGTGGCTTGGGGATCCGGAAAATTTCTGATGTCGCGCTCCCAGCATTTCTGTCCTTGGCCCATGGCACACCTGTCCTCTTCGGTAAAATAATAAACCCATCACTTGGTGATGTTGATGTTGAGGTCACGGGCCTGGCCGATGTCAGGAATGCTTGGACGCAAGCCGAGGAAGGCTCTAAGGAGGTTACAAAGAGACTCGTCGAAGCGTCAGGTGATTCTAGAGCTGGCACCTACCTCGCTCAGCGAATTAGCCTAGCGATACAGCGAGGTAATGGTGCCAGCATGTTGGGCACCCTGCCACTCGACGGCGGTGGTGACCTTAAGGATATTTTTTATTTAATTTAATTGTTTTTAGTAGTAAGTTAATTGTATTCAATTAATACTAAGATGATTTCCAATTCTATGATATTATGTGTAAAGATCAGATGTAAGTATAATACATTATGAACATTAAAAAAAAAAACATTACTAGTCGATCTTTCTCTAATAGGTACATACATATTATGTATTTGTACGTGGTAATACGTATACTATATGGGCTACCATTACCTCTTGGTACAATAGCAACGATGCATACATTGAAGAACTTGCACATTGCTACTTAGAGGCACCTACACAATACAGGGTATATCAGGTGCGCTAGCGATAATACCAGCATAGTATTATGAAAGGGAAAGTGGATCCCCGACGTTGTTCGTAAATGTCAAGAAGCTATGAACTCTGCCCTAAGGGAAAAGGTACGAATCTTCGGAATGTGAGGTACGAGTGCAGCTAGAAATATACTATTGTTCTGTTGTTGCACAATATATTGGAGAATGAATAAGTAGCTAAGGATACAATGACTCTTGGAGATATTGATAATGTTACGAATTGAGGTGAAAATATTGTGTATTTGTGTTGTTATATATGAGTAAAAATGTAAAAATCTATTGTAAAGTCAAACTACGCACTTACCTGAAATGTCCAAATACAGTTCGTGGTTACTTGCAGGGATGTTTCAAAATCTTCAGAGACTCTCACAAAACCTTAATATGTATAACACTCAAAACATTATGTACTTTTTATAATCTGGAAACCATCTAGCAATAAATAGTTAAAATAAAATATATGTATACTAAAATATTTATTACTTACAAAGTTTTATTTCTTGTAAATTTTACATTCGATTTCTTTCCTCTATATCTAAATAGGGAGTGTCCCACTACTCGCTATACATACTTGGTAACGACGATAGCCACTCTAACATAATCTCTGTCTCTATATAAAATTACACTTTTTAAATATTCTAAACTATATCGTAAACTTATGACAATTTGTATAATGAAAGTTTACTATACCAAAGTGAACACTAAAATGAATTATATACAATTTTTGGTATAAAAAAACTTTCGCGATCCCTATAGTAAGATACAGTAGTTGCATATCATAAACTCCTGGGCCATATTTTATGTTTGGAAGAGTACATACAAGATGTGACTGTATAGAGGTGATCGCAAACTTGAACTTCCTAGACTACCGATAAAACACTCCTTCCAGTTATATGGGTTTGCGGCTAGGACGGTGCCTGCCATGGCAGGGTCCATAGAACTTCATGTACAGAATGCGATGAATTAGGTCGGCATAGTACGTCACTAATATGTGCTCACCTTATGCGTGTGTGTCTGGCGGCTTAGATGCACACTCACACAACTTGCCTGATCATGATTTACAACAACTGTACCTAAGTTAAAGCTATATCATTACAAAGTCTGACTACAAAATGAAACAGCTGTGTTTCCACATCTATACACCGTCCAAGGGATACAAAAAGTCTTTAACTGTTGAGTATTTAGAATTACAATTATAGTTCTATAAAGCCCTTTTTGCAGGTACACCGAAATTATTCCGACTCGGACCAACCTTTAAATATTAGTTTGGTAATATGGCCAAAAATATTAATTTAAAATTCAATGGGAGGACCAATACGATACTAATATATTAGGTATCAACAATAGCTTTTGTAGCTAAGGCAGGCCTTCTTGGCACAAATGCTGGCCGGTTGGCGAAGTTGGCTCGCAGTGGTTTTATAATGGGTCTCTTTTCGGTCGTAGTTCTTGGTGCTTCAGTACTGAAACTCCTTTGAAGTGATTTCGGAAGAATAGGTTTCTTATTACTCCTCAAATCGACTGGCACATTTTGAGCTCGGTTTCCTGGAAATTTTGCTTTTATGTTCGGGTTGAATCCTGTGGTCTTGTTGGTTTTGTTCAGGTTCGACGAAAGGGTTGCATTTTTCTTGGTGACCTTTGATGCTGCTAGTGGGCTTGGTCTGGTAATGTTGGAACTCTTTATAATGGGTCTTCTTGGGAAGGCAAATTTCGCTCTCTTGACTTCAAAGAGAGACAGTTTTTGAGTCGTCGTTTCTTCAGGAGTAGTGTCCGTTGTAGTCGCATCGTTCGTGGTGTAAATTGTAGTTGGGTCTACGGTAAAGGCGTCTGGTTGTGTGGTCAAAAGTTCCATTTGGGGAGTTGTGTTAAGGCTTTCGGTGGACGTTGCCATTGTTTCAGCACTTGTGCCTTGTGTTTGCTCGGTAAGAGGTACGATGCTTACTGGGTACTTCACAGTTGCTCGTTCGGTAATGAAGGCTCCAGCAAGTTCCAGGCCTTTGACGTAAGTTTTGATGCTACTTCCAGATTCAGATTTGTAATCTCGTAATTTCATAATGTTCCCCGTATCTTTCTCAGTGGGCACAGATGATGAGTATACGACAAAAGGCTGATTGTCTGTTTTTCCGGTAAATTTTGTGATCATGGCAGGATTATCAGTTTTGAATAGTGCTTCAAGAGGCAAGGTTGATGGATCTGTCAGCATGTTACGGGGCGTGATGATTTCAAAACTTTTCGCCCCTTTGTTGAATTTTTTCTTCTCATTCTCATAAGCAGCGGGAATGAACTGCCATTGAGATAGATCTGGCTGGTAATAAGGTAACGCATAAGGCCTTTCAGTGTTTTTGTCGTCATTGACGTAACTTAGGAAGTCATCTCCCGGAAAATGTTCCAAATCGTCTTTGTCTTTTTCTTTCTTTATTAATGTGGTACTCTTCACGACACTGGGTTGGGCAGTGACCTTGTTTATGTGTCTATATGGTTCATTGACACTTTCGGAGGCAAGCAAGTTATCTCTTGGCGCATCAGAAAAGTTAATTAAAGCACGAGCGTTCCTTGCCTCATCTATGGTAGGTTGGTTGTCTGGAGGATTTTCTACTGGGTACACGTGACCCAGTCTAGTTAGGTAAATGGGAATATCATCTTCTACGATCTTGATTAGACTGAATCTGCTGACTTCACCAATTTTATCGAGTGTTGGTTTCTTTTCTACCATAACCTTGCCTTCTTCGATAAGCCTGGTTTCATTATTTTTATTCAATCGATGCTTGTCTAGTTTGGATGATACTTCTACAGTCCGGCTGACAGAGAAGAGTTTGTTGTATTGCGTTTTGACTATAGGAGACACTTTAGGTAAAGCGGTTGTAGTCTTGGGAGTTGTGGCTGGAGTTGTGATAGCAATTGTCGTTTGTCCATCATCTTCAAATGTTGTTTCAATTTTATCTTGTTCAGTATTGGTGTTGGCTGTAATATCTAAAGTGGTTGGATTTGACGTCGTGTCATCATTGAATTCTAAATAATCATCAGTACTGTTATCTACTTCCATTTGTTCAGTGACAGTGGTTGAGTCATCTGTATTAGTGGAAGATGTTTCATCATTTGTTGTTTCAGTTTCAAGGTTTGCTGTACTTGCAATTTCAGTTCCAGTTAGGTAATCATCGTCATCATCTATGCTCTCAGTATTTGAAATAGTTGACGTAGGCTCTTCCTCTTGTTGTTCTTTGTCTAAAGAAGGAGCTTTTTGATCATCTCCAGCGGGATTTTCGTTTTCATTTGATTGTGAACTATAGCCAACTGGAACATTTTGCACACGCTTCTTGGTGTCATTTACTTTAGAACCTCCTCCAAATCTATTAAAGATAGTTCTATTTTGTGCCAATCCAAATAGTCTCTTAGGCAACTCTGTTGTCGACGTCGTGGTTCTAAATGTGTTAGAATTTATCGCTACTCGGGTACCAGTTGGTCTTTTGAAAATCGGTTTGCTGATTTCTTCTTCTTCCTCGGATTCATTTTCCAAATCATCATCATCATCATCATCATACTCATTTTCTTGGGGCTTATTATTGATAGGCTTTCTAGTAAACAATTGATTTGGAGGTAAAACAACCAATTTATCTTCTGGTTCTTCATCAAGTTCATAGCTATACTCTTCTTCCTCGTCTTCTATTTTTTTAGTAGTTCTAGCAGTAGTTGGTCGAGACGGTCTGGAGAACCTTGATGCGAATGACCGCCTGGTAGTTGCTCGGACAGCTTCGGATGAACGTTCTACTGTTGCTGGGCTGGTGTAGGCTCCGGCATTGTATTTGCGGCTGTAGGTTCTGATACTTGATGGTGAAGGAGCTTCGGTGCTAGTTGTGAATTGCCTCTTAGGTGGTCTGTAAGGTAGTCTACCTCTCGTTGTTGGCGATGTTTGCTGTGTGGTGCTTTTTGTAGTAACTTTCTGATCTTGTGGTTCTTCCACTGCTTCGTCAATTGGCGCAGGAACAGGAGATTCGCTTGAAGGTGATTCATTAGTTTCAGACAAATCTAATTGCTTACTACTTTCAAGAACTACTTGAGGCTTGGAATCGTCGTTAACTTCTCCACGTTTTTCTTGGGTGTTTTCATCAGGCTGGTTTTGTGTATCTGAAATAAGCCTAATTTCTTCTGTTACTGTTGGAGCAGATACAGAGACAGATTTTTCAGTTTGTTGCGATTCAGGAGATGACTCCAAAATAGTTGGTCTAGTTTTTTCCCCGTAATTACCAACACTTTCGGTAGTATCTTTAACAATAGCAGCGTCGACGGAGCCAACAGATTTAGCAATAATTTCCGGTTCTTCTTCAACATTTTCAGACGGCTTTAGGATCTTTTTAATTTTTTTAACCCTTCTAATCAACTGTGCTCTGGATGTTACTTCTGGTGGACTTGGACTAGAAGCATCATCCGTGGCTACTGTGGTTGAGGTTGCTGGTCTGCGTCTGATTATTTTAAGCCTGGGACCACTTGAAGGCGTAGCTACTGAAGTTGTCACAATTTCAGGTTCTTTTGTTGTACTAATAAGCCTAAACCTTTTAATGACTCTAGTAATTTTCGGGATATCTGTTACCTCAAGTATTGGTTCATCAGATGAATCATAGTGCTCTTTCTCTTCTATAGCACTCTCTGAAAGGTTGATATCATCAGTCTTATCATCCAATCCTTCGTTTTCGCCAAGCGGGAATGGTAACTTTCTTGGAATGATCTGATTTAGAGGTGACTGTAAGTAAGGCCTCTTACCGAAAGGCAATCGGGATGGAACTATCGGAGCGCTTTGCTCAAGGTCGTCATTATTATCAAAATTGCCTCTTAAATTAACAGTAGAAGCGGCAAACGGACGCGGAGTGAATCTAGCAAAAGTGGGTCTTTTAGGATTGGGTTCAGTGACGGACTCTTCATCTTTTTCGGTTGTACTCAGAACAAATCGGTTGCGTCCTCTTGGCACAAAGTTTTGTCTCTGAGCCTCAACTGTCGCAGCCGAAGCGTCGCTATCTGCCACAGAGTCCACTAGCGTGGTTGACGTTGTTCCACGGAATTGACCAGGATGTCTTATTCTCGGTCGTGGAACGAATCGAGGAGGTTCAGCTTCCACTCCGCCTTCTGCCTCGACAGGAGTTAAAGACGTCAACTCGTCAGCTGTCAGCTTCGGCCTGAATTGTCCCCTGGCAACCTGGGTAGCCGCTGCAGGAACTGTGTCACTGGTTTGAGCCAATTGATTCCTTGGTCTAAATCTGCGATTTGTCTGCTGAGCAGGCCGGGCTGGCTCATTATTGATGGTGACCGCATCGAACTCACGACTATCCGGAGTCGTTGACCTAATTTTCCTAGTATTGACAGATTCGTCCGAGTCGGAGTTGATTAGGTTCGGGCGGTTTGGTAGCAATCGTCTACGGGGTGCGAAAGTATAGTTTCTGGGACTCACCTGGGTGGAGCTTGCCGGGCCTGGCGTAGAAGTGCTTGTTGTGGTGGTGCCGCGGCGGCGGCCAGGCACTCTTCGAGGAGGGGTCGAGGGGGAAGCAGCGGCGGTGGTGGGGGGTTCGGTCACGTTGGTAACAGTCGTCGGTTGTTCGTCTACGATATCGTTTGGAGTCTCTTCAGGGGCGTTGAGGAGGGATGAGATCTGGACAGCGAGGACTGTAGTGGGTTCCGGGGATTCAGGCTCGGGAGTTTGGGTGGTGGTAGTGGAGGGGCGGTTTCTGACTATCGAAGTGTACTGCGCTTGTGAAGGAGGAGAAGAGATTTCTTTCTCTAGGATTGTCTCGAAAGATGATTCTTCTGCTTCGGTGTTTTGGTACCTGCAAGTAGAAACATAACACTATTGAATAAATTCATCTGGAATCTTCCATTGAAATAAGGTGATGAAACTGACACTATACTATATAATATACTTACTAGTTTCAGTATAAGGGTGTCAATATTCAGATATTTATACATTCTTCCTTGTTTGTATTGTTAAGTGCTCACTGAAACTAGTAAGTATATTATATAGTATAGTATAGTATAAATATTTGCGATTTACTACTGAAGGGGAAAATAAGAAGTACCCATAGCCGGCGAGATGGCATGAAGTGACTTATGCACGTTGAGAAAGCAAGAGATAGATGCCAGGATCGTAGCAAGTGGAGGTCTAGTCGCTGCCTACCCATCTTCCGGGAAAAAGTCCATATGCATGTCTGTATGTTTGTAGTGTACTTACTGGACAGTAGTAGCCTCCTCAGACGCGGGTCGCTGTCTCCTGATGGTGACGTACTCCGGAGTCTTCTCACGGCGCGCGCTCGCGATGTCTAGGGAGTTGGGCGATTCAACCGCGACGTATGCCTCGTTGCGCTCGAACAAGGCATTTCTGGGGAGCGAAAATTATATTCATTTCTGAAAAAACACTAACATCGGGTAGGTAAGTTCTAGAAGTTGTGAAATGATTAAACGTCCCTTATAAGTACGATGAAGAAGAGGCCAAAGATCAGTCAGCACCACCTGCCAGATGGTTGCCACAGAGGAAAGGATAGCAGGTAGACGTTACACAGGAGATGAGTGCCGTGGATATGTGGAGACCTACACTCAACAGTCCGCTTCCTTACAAGTTATTGAAAATAATCCTAATGTTTTAATATCTCACCCCCACCCATACTTCATGTCATAATGAGGCAAACGCGGGGGAGCAAGCCAACCAGCCAGCCAGGTTAGTTCTAAACTTTGTTAACTCACCGTGAAGCAGTGTCATCAGCAGCATCCACCACACTCCTGGCGGTCGTTCGTCGGATGTTCACGTACTGCAGCGACTTGCTCGTGCTGCCGCCAGATGGCTCCACCGCTCGCGCGCGGTTGTTGACCTCGGGTACCTCCGGCTCTTCTACGCTGTCCTCGTCTGCGGCCGCGGCGGGGGGAGGGGTGGAGGCGCGCTGGCGGCTGATGGAGGTGTACCTAGAGGGGTTATTGGGTGCATTTATGTACTACCCGACCAAGCTAAGTTTGCACCTTGCGGGTGGGAAACCGCTTTCCAGCGAGGTACAAACTTAGCTTGGTAAGGCAGTAATTATGTATGTTGGGGCCGTGGTATATATCGCTTACTCTCCTCACATTCTCCTTACTATATATTGAATTTAAATCACGTACCCTCTACTAAAATTCTTATTTCCTAAACTCTACAACGTGCTTAATAATAAGATAACTGCTAAGTTTTTTTTTTCTCTTATACTTGCTTAATGTATCTTCTGTGGATATCTGTTACCGGCTTAATTTTTGTATTTACTGTATTGTAACTCATTTATTTTATATGCTGTTGATGTCCCAAATAAAATAAATAAATAAATAAATAAAAATGTGTAGGACGGAACCACATGTTCTGCCTTTTGCTGCGTTCGTAGTCAGTGGAGCTGTGATAGTATCGTGGAACATGTATTTATTATAATATGACTCAGGGATCTGAATTGAGGTGTGAATTTACCTAAAGTTTGCAGTGAGACATACCATGGAGCTGTTACAACCACTCGAGTTGAACCGGTTTGAATTTAACCGGTTGAATTTCGGGTTTTTTGTTTCTGGTTATTATTATTTTTTAGTTTTACATGTTCCCTAAATTTGAAACACCGAACTATAAACATTTTTAAACTGCTGATTCCCAAAAAAATCATAACTTTTTTATTTTGCATGTCTTCGAAAAAAGAAAAAAGAATAATATATACAATTTATAGAATCTATAAAATAAAAATATAATTTGTATTTTCTCCAAAATTATTAAAATCAAACCGGTTCAACTCAAGTGGTTGTAACAGCTCCATGTTATGTCTCACTGCAAACTTTAGGTAAATTCACACCTCAATTCCGATCCCTGAATATGACTTGGGGATTTTTAAAAAAATATGCCAATTACAATTTCAACACGTCACTATTTCATAGGTCTCTTCTCAAAGGTACCTTTACCCTCATAGAAATTTTCTTTAGGTCACCAAAAACGACATCGCATTTTTTACGTGGTTTTGTATTAACTCACTGTGGTCTGTCCTTCTTTAGATGCTTCTGATCGTTGGCTGTAGTCTCGAGTCCCGCGTTCTGAGGTCCTCCGCGGCTGTTCTGTGATCCACCGCCGATGCTGTTGCTAGGAAGACTGGAAGTTTCAGTAAGATTTAAGTTTTTCAAAATCTGTTGAAGGAATCAGGAACCGTAGATTCAGTTCCACTAGACTAAGTTGGAGGATATTAACTGAAGCTCAAAATCTGAATCGGAAAAGTCAGACTTGGTTCAACACAGCCATGGAAGATCTTGAACTAGCCCTAAAGGCTTTACGTACAAAGTTGCCGGCCCAGACCGGTTTTACGTCCGGTTTCCATAAATAACCTATCTATACTCAATCTGCAGATAGATAGGGTCGAATTTGACATAAGTTCTGTAGCGCAACTGTCAAATCTAACTCTAGTAATGTGAAAACCATGGATAGATAAGTTATTGAAACCTAACGTTGCTCAGCGGTACCATGGTATGACAGGATTGAATAAGCGGTAAGTTCAATCCACTACCGGGATTCTTTTACCTACCAACATTTCTTCCCTCGCTCTAAACTGAATTATAAAGTCATCTTACTTGGTTCCCTTCCGTTTCAGGATCTTCTCGTAGAGCTTCTTATTGAAGGGCGTGGCGGTGGTGGTGGCACCACCGTCGCCGCTGGACCCGTCTGTCAGGTGAAGCTGTTTCTCCAATTGTTCTACGCCGCCTGAGGGTTCAATAAATGGTCATTATCCTTGGGGAATTCAGAAGATATTACTCCGAGAATACTGCACAGATTTGAGAGTCGATTAGGTGAACCAGGTACAGGAGTAGAGTCGTAACGTAAATAAGTTAGCAACTTGTGCATAATGAAATTCCTATTTAATATCCGAACTATTCCGAACTAATGGTATTAGGTCGTAGAATCTCATATCAGCTTCAGGTGTAAAAGGTTCCTCAATTTCCCTTACAAATATGATTTACCTAGATGTTTCATGTTGTTTGTCAGATAAAAACTATTACAATCTCAGGATCACTAAAACAGGGTCAAAAAACACTTATTTGCAGGGGAACTAGCAAAATCAACCGTTTGTATTCTAGCAATGTGGACACTTACCGACTTTCTTGATCAAGTCAATGAGTTCTTTGATAACTTTGGGATCTTCCGCGTCAATATCAGCTTGCACATCATCTTCCTCGTATTCTTCCTCAACCTGCGTAACAATTATCACTAGTTTAATTAAGGCAATATAAAAATATAAATTACTATGATGAAAAAATCCGCCCAGACATCGCTCAAATGCCTTTTACACTGGCTGGGTTACCGTGCCAGCAATGTCCCTGATCAAGTCACTATTCTGCAAACTCCACTGATCGATGATAGAGAGATTTGAGTATTCACCTCAGGCTCAGGAGTAGTAGAAGTGGTCCTGAACAGCACTGAGCTCTTCGTGCTAAGCTTGACCGCTCGTCTGGTAGTAGCTTCGGTGGTGCTGGGCTTGGCAGTAGTGGTGGGCTTGGCCGTGGTGGAATGTTCGGCAGCTGGCTTCTTGCAGGGGACGTTGCGGGCGAAGTCACAGGAGTCGGCTGCCTTGTTGAAGAAGAGGCCTGGAAGGATATTTATTGTGTTAAGTAGGCAATTGTGTCAAGGTTCTTGGAGATAAACTTGATTGGTTCTTGTTTGTTTTTTATTCCTAATGTTCTTGTATTGAATCATTGGCTAAAAGTGGGCACAGTTTTGCCTCTGCCACCCCGGATGGGAAAAGGCGTGACGTCATTTTATTTTATTCTTGGAGATGATGTCAGAAACATCTTCAAACCTGACTGTCGAGTGGCAGCCCCCTTGCCCCGCGGCTCACCCACGGGGACTAAGGACTCGACCATCATTTTACATACAGGCGAATACGATTTCCTGGTGATCTTCTCCTAAACCAGTTTAAACATAAAGGAAGCTACACTCCACACTGTTACTTATTTCCCCTGTCAGGATCCTTAATATATGCGTTGGAGAGTATGATGAGAAATACAGGATTTACAGTACAAACAATCTAAATTCAGTGCTCAAACTATGAAATATGTGTCCTTTGTACATCATATGTCTATCCTTAAAAAGTGTTTTTATGCATAAAAGTTGACAAAGACTTACCAGAAGGACAAGTGAAGTGGTGCGCCACTATGCCGAGGTTTGAAGGGCCGGAGTCGAGACACCAGAAGTACTTCTTGCAGTCCCGCGGGTGCTGAAAGAACCCTTCGTCGGTGCACTTGAAGTCTGCAAACAGGAATATTTAATTTGATTTTAAAGAGGACTAGAAAAGTTGGAACAGAAAGAGGCTCATATTCAGCAGTGGTTGAAGTGGTGATGATTTGAGTTATATCGTAATTATAAAGCTATCAAATAAGTACATAGATCTAAACAAGAACTATTAGTTGGAGGGTATCAGGGAACTGAATCTGACAAAGAAGAAAATCTCGAACTTTTTGAATGGGCTACCTAACTGATGTGTATTTTAATTCCACTAGCCCGAATGCGAATCAACACTATTAACTAAATATCTTTGACAATTCCATACTTTAAATGGAGTTGTCAAAGTTATGTAAAGAACAGTATTATCTTGCTTTTGAAGTAGTGACACACAGTTATAAGGTGTTTACCTGTGCCAGGATCAGGCGTGGTCGGAGGTTCAGGAGTTACGATCTTCCAGGAAGGAGTGGTGCTTGTCAGTGTTGAACCACTCTTACGTTTGTTGCCTTGACTCCTGAGAAGTAAAAACAACGATTAGGAACCTCATATTCATTTTTCTTGGGAATATGTTTAACCAAAAGTAAGGCATCGAGAACATCTTCAAGTATAAGAGCCATACAGCATTGATCTGAGGCGACTGCTATGCCCGGTCTTAGAAAAGCTATTGAATTGGAGGGACGACTAATAAGTACATCTAATTAAGGGATGATTCTTTTCCCACCACCCGTATAAAAATATAGCCCATTAATGTCCCCATCGAGGTTCCACCATCCTACCGTATAATCTGTTATTTTTTTACAAAATGAACACAATGAAGTTTGTACAAAACTCACTTGGCAGGTTTCTCAGTGGTGGTGGTGGTGGAAGTACGCAATCGGTTCCTCCTCCTCTCGCTACCTCTGCTTGCTGCAGCCGAGGTCACTGCCTTCGATCGATCGGATGATACCACGTTGTCTGTTGATCTGTAATACCATTAGTGATCCACAAATTATAATATACGGCCAGGACAAACATTTTCTGAGAGTCCCTAGGTTTCCCTTCAGTAATTCATTACCACACAATGAGGATCGAAGTTATTTAGAGGAGGTCAATATGATATTGATTTGGGATCAAATTATTTATGGGATGTCAGATGTTTTGCATCATGCACTCTATTACTACAGGAAACTACTCATTCAAACGCCGGTTGGTCTCCAGCGTATGGTACTTAACGTTGCGGTACATACCCCAGCTTGTTGATGTAGGCCTCTTTGGCGGACTCGATGAGCGGGTAGGGCTTCCCGTGGCAGGTGCCGCGGAAGTCGTCGTTGTCGATCGACCAGAACATGATGCCTGAAACATAATTCAATGTGAGATTTGAGAATCAGATGACTCGAGACGTTATAAGTAAGGAAGAGGATTTGATTGAGACAGGACGAGAGAAGTTTGTACAGACAGGATCTTAGCATATTTTAATGGCAGTAGGCACGCGCATGATGCGCTTGCCGAAAAACATGAAGGTGCATGGAGTCGTCTCTCCACTATTGGAGTTTGGCGGTCAGCACTCCATAAATCAATCCCATAAAAAAAGAATAAAGCAATAAAGCTGAATTATTTACTATCATCATCATAGTACCTAACCTTTTTATTATTCACATGTCTACCTAGTTATCAAGAATAGTCAACGGTACAGTCTGCATGAGAGTTAGTCCAGACAAAGTAGTAATTAGTAGCGCGGACTTTTCACGATTTATACTGCCATTTTTTCCTAACTAGCTTTATCTTGGTCCGAGACCGCAACCGGCCACCGCTACTAGGGCTCATGAGAAAGGTCACCAGACTCTACCCCGGTCCGGACAGTGTTAGCAGGATGGCTGACATCCGGCTCGAAGGACCACTAATAAGGCTGGTGGACTGAATAATAAGATAAGACTGATTTAGTAGGTAATAAAGAAACTGTAATGATATTTTTACAATGCAAATAAATAATAAGAAAACAAGGACATGAGCGTAGGAGGTGAAGAAGGCTAATGACACAGATTACAATTATATGCTAATGAAATTTGTATCTGAACGTCGAATGTACTATCTTGATGATCTTTTCTTCTAACCGCCATGCAGGCACACCGGGCGGGCGCAAGGAGGACGTGACACTATCAATATTAACCAAAACCGCAATTTCTCACCTCCCAAACCCATCTCCGCCACATACTCTGCTTTCTTCTTCACAATCTCGATGTCGTCATACCCCACCCACTGGTTGCCCCGGAAGGCCACCGGACCCATGGCGGATGGGTTCGGAGTCATCACAGTCCAGGGTAGGTCCTCCTCATCTTCTTCTTCATCAGAGTCCTCGTCGGAGTCGTCGTCGCTCACGCTGCGCTTCTTCTCTTTGGGTTTGAGGGCTTCGCAGATCTATTAGAGGAGCATAGAAAATATTTTAACGTGTTTTAGCCAGAATTTAAGAGCCAGAGCAATTTTTCTCCTTTGAAAAATTTCGTGTCAACAATTATAATCATAATCATAATCATAATAAACGTTTATTGCCAAGAAAATACAAGGATAGTAACTAGTTGTTGCGTGAATTCCAGTATAAGACCCCTACTCCTCCCACCAAATGTTCCTCAACTCATAGTTAGCCAAGTATCCCTTCTCCCCCCTCCTGCGTAACCTGATTATCTAGACCCGCTCTCTTCCTACCAAATGTTCCTCAACTCATAGTTAGCCAAATACCACTCTCCCTGGATGCTACCTCCTGCCCAACCAGTTAATGTAGACTCCCCCTCTTCCCACCAAATGTTCATCACCTCATAGTAAGCCAAGTATCCCTTCTCCCTGGTCGCGTCGCCCTGCTCGCCCGGCCCGTCAGACGGCGCGCCAATCTCCGTCGCCTCAGGATTGAAGAGAGTGTACGAGCGGCCGTATGTCGGGATGCCGACGACCAGCTTATCTCGGTCTGCGCCGTGCTCGAGGTAGAACTTGATTGTGTAGTCCTGGAAGGAACAGATGGTGTTGGTTGAGTGAGTGCGTTAAATGAATAGGTGAAATGAAGCAATACCTTGTTAGCTTGTAACTCTACAAAATCTCATTCGAAGATTATTCGATTTCTTGAATTATTTCTATCGTCTGCAAACTAAAGGACAGCGACTATGATCCGAACGCACTCCACCAACAAGTTAAACTTGGACGGACACTCAAAGTCAAGCGACTGTTTCTCTCTGAAAATTCAGCACCATCGCCAGTATGACATTTAAACTGTAGTTTATTTGAGAATTCACGAAATATCTAAGATTCAAGTTATACTGTAGTAGATATTTACAAATATGCTCATACACATACGCCGCCGCTTCTCTACATAGGACGACTGTGGGGGGAAATGGCATAGAAGGGCACATCAATCACACAGTATCACCAACCATTGATGGCAACACTTATTTTGCTTAACCCCTTCATGCCCGCTGACTTCCCAGAAAGCCAACAATTTTCATCCTCATTTCTTGGCAAAAAAATTGTCAGAGAAAAAAAATTGGCCCCTGTAGATTCTGTATTCCAGAAATGATATACTCACGATATTGAGTTCACTGTCGACACTATACTCGCTGGGCTCCTCCAGGGAGTAGAGGGGGGCGTGGTGGTTCACCGCCGGCTCGAAGGCCGAGTGGTAGTCATAGGTCAGCACGTTCATCCAGTCCAGGTACCTGCACGGAAACACACATCCACATCAATAAGGATGTATGCCAGGTGGAGTGGAAACAAACATCAATAATAATAAAATCAATATAGGTAATACGGATCGTCAATCGTTGTATAAGACCACTTTTAAAATGTTTCCTATGCAGCTAACACGTGGTGGTCGTAGTTGTCAAATGGAGGCGCATCCTGTTGGGCTGTATGGGAAAACAACCCTTAGGGGGACAAAAGAAGCCCGAAATGGTTCCTATAAATAACATAAGACTCGGCTGGTGCATCGCCAGTTACTCTCCTTTAACTTCAACAGTGTGTCTTCTGGGCTTGGACCCGCATATTAGATAAGCCAGAAGGGGGATCAGAAACAGCTTTGGGTAGGTTGCTGTTGCTATGCGGGAGGGATAGATCAAGAAACACTCTCAAAACTCCTTCGTCGATGTTCTGTTTTTCATAATTTTTGTATGTTGCGAGACTTCAGTTAGGATTCAGCATGTCACCCCTATCAAAATGAAACAGTTACATTTCCGCTACTAATAGCCTTGTAAGAAGTTTACTACTAAATTAAGTTTTATTGGTAATAAGAAATTAGGTATGTATGATTGGGATGGAAAAACGCGCGAACCCACGCAGATCGATTTACTCGCAATTATCATGTTCTATAATTGGCAGGATGTTATTAAGCTCGGCACTAAATAAGACGATGCGATCATAAAATGCAAATGTAAATAAATTCTTCAGAAACCGAAAGGCCAAGGTTTTACGGGCAAGAGTTTCGTATAGCGCTACAACGACGCTTCTGCTGTTGGTCGGGCTATTTCATGTTCCATTTCCCGGGGGTTTGGCCAGGTGCAGCATGCATGCATAAATATTGTGGTCACAGTGTCCAACATAAATGCAGATTTCCTGATGGGACTGGTGATGCATAGCTGACATTTTCGTTTCAAGTTCTGGGAAATTGGTCAAACGAATCGCTCCGTCTCTCATTTTTCGTTTGGTGTATGAGAAGGACAGCAATATTGGTGAATCCGACACGCTCCGCATATTATATTCAATCAGAAGATGATTGCTAGGTTTCAATAATCTGATTTAGAATGTCATTTTAGTTAATTTCGTTTGTGATATTTGATTTGGGGGCACGTTATATTTATTGGTTACTACCTTACGACGTAGGTTGGTTGGTTTGGTTACATAGTATTTATAGTATTTACAGGCACAATTTGTACATAGCTTCTGGCTCTACTCTAGGATACGCTGTATTGTGGAAATAGGACAGAGTAACATCGCAAAAAAAACGGGTTTTTTAAACTTCGAACCCTGGACCTCTCGCCTGGAGGCGGTCTCTACCGCTACGCGACACAGGTCACCAATCTCAGAGTGTCTTCCGTACAGAAAAACTATAGTGCTTATGCAAGATGAGACAATAGTGATTACATCAACGCTACCGACAGCGAAACTCACTTACGTTACTCGCCACATAATCAATCACTAATATTACCTACAAGATGTAAACAATCCATGGTACAAGTGTGTTTCACAACTTATGAGAACTTGAGAACTTATTCATAGTGTAGAACAATGGAGGAGCTTGGTACAATGACAGGCGGACAATGGGGCAGGTTGCCAGAGTAGGCGGGAGGGTAGGGTGGGGCACAGTTCAGGGATTTTCTGGGAATTTCTAGAATTTGAGCCAGCAAAGTTTCGGTTGTTTTTGGGTCAATTGTATCACCACATTTGTAGTCTAGAGTACTGAATGAGTAATTAATCTACCTAAATGTGTCAGAACATCAATTGTTACAAGAGATATATATCAACGACTGCTGCAGCTTCTGTTTGTTGTTCAATTAGTTTACTTTTTAAGCAGTATTACTTACTAATCTATGGTGCAACTTTTCTTGTTGTGCGCATGCAAATAATACGCTGTTTGCGAGCTCAACTGACTGTATGGCCACCCTACTTTCAATCGAGATTCTTTGCAATGCAAATAGTATAATTCCTCTCGTGGTGTCCCACTTGGAGCCGCTCTGTTTACTTTGTTTCGGAAATATCTTTCTTAAGAGGCCGCACTTTAAACGGGTAGTGAGTCAGATATACATATTGGGAAATGTTTCAACGAAGATCTAGACTAGGTTTTGACTTTATACAATGATATTTAATTTCCCTGTAGCTGGAGAATTGTGGTTGCAACATGGGGGGCCTTGCTCAGCAGTGGGACACTTAATTGGCTATAAAAGGGCCTTGCATTTCTGGAATGTTTGTGACATAATATTAATCTCATGGCCTTAAGACCATAAGAATATGTTGTTAGCCCCATGAAAGACTGTCAACGTGTACTCTCAAATAATCTCCGAATTTTACAATTAATTGTAAAGTATCTATAAGTCTATCTCAGGGAAATCAATAACACAGTGGTTAGAAAACGAACAAAGCTTCTGTACTTAGGAAGCACGCGTCTAAACAAAAATACTTACGTAATATTTAATGCTTTTCACAAATGATATCGAAAGGCCATAAAACATTTTAAAATCACACGTTGTATTGCAAATGAGTGACCGAGTGGCAGGAAATAATAACATGGTTTGTATTAAGCGATTGCCGGCGTCAGACAATCGACAATTAAATCTAGGAAATCGGGGTCGTTGGGTTTTTCTTGCATGTTAGATGTCAATGCGTACATACATATAGGTGTATATGTTGAAAGGTATGCGACACACGCACCGCATATCTAATTACTAATCGTTACCCAACTAAGCATGTAATAACCCTGTGTTCTAAGCTACAAGTAGGTCAGGCTTTAACTCTGTCTTACTCACATTTAAAGGTAGTTTAAAAACTCCTAGACGTGTACTTAATAAATTGTTCTCAGCTTTGAGAGCTATCTCAGATGAGACTGTCATTATGACGAAGCTGGGACAACTCTCTCAAGATGAGAGTGTTCTATTAATACAGGTCTTAATATGATGTGCAATGAAAATAAATGGGCCTGTAAGATAAAAATCAAATGAACATCAACATAGAGTTAAGTCTTTTTCCATTCGGAGTAGCTTTCATGGGTAAGCCATGAAAGCTACTCCACTTTCATAGGTGGCTTCTCAGAGTAAAGAGCTTATTACATTACGCTGTCGGCAGGGCACGATTTGTATAGACGTCTCACTCATGATGGAACACTAGAAAGAGACAGCGAGTCAGACAGGGCCCTAGCATAGGCCCATACCAACCACTCTGTATTGAATCACTGACAATTAAAAACTGGGAACAATTGTGCCTCAGCCACCTCGTATGGGAAAAGATGTGACGCTATGTTATGTTTGACACTCTATATAAGATGTAGTGGCTATTATAGTCGTTTTATATAACAGAACGTTAAAGATTAGCTCACATCTTTTTACTACGTCATTTAGTAGGCTTAGGCCATTAACAGGACAAAGCCTTCGATCTCAAAGCTATCTCGATAAGTCCCCAGTAGTCTACTTTCTAGTGCTAAAGAGAAACCGTCATTGTAACAATATTTCTGATAACTGTTTGATACATCGTGAAATACTAGTTAAGGGTGTAATGCTGTCGGATAGGCCATTCAAATACGTATCCAAGATTGTATCGATTCACAAACTGCGATTCAATGGGAGCGAACTAACAAGCTCTAGTCCGATTTTGATTGTGATCACAGTTCTTGTTTACGGTAAGTAAGTCTCTGTAGGTAATAAGCTCGACTTTGTCATGTGTTGTCCACTTTCAATTATAAGATGTATTATTTTGTGCAATAAAGTATTGTGTAGGTGAGTACAGCACGCTCACATTATATCTGTGCATTTCCCTTGAGTGCGATATCTTCTTTTTCTTGATATTTGGACATTCCGAATCCATTCAGTTAATTCTGTGGATTTATGAAACTTGCTTATTTTGTGCGTCATAAGGGGTTTCATGCGTGATTGTATAACTATAAATAAGCTTGTGGCGAGCTTAGTTTGTATTAAACCTAACGTACTTCTACTAACAGTACCTTTCTCAGTTTGCCTGTATCATTCTATCAATATTCTCGCTTTCAAGTAAAGATACGAGTAGATAGATAATTCACTGTAAAAAAACACACAAATACATCATCTCATGCCTCAAACCATCACATCTTAGATTGAACTCATTAATCCAAAGCGAATTTACTTACAAAACTTACTTTTTAATGTGCCTTTGTTCATGTTTCTTCTGTATGGTTTTTTTTCTGATATGTGCCATAAATATATACGAAATATACGAAATCTTGACATTGAGCGAAGTGAAAACAAAGACGTGCAGCCTAATTATTACAGACGCTGCAACGTATGTAGATTATGTTACAAAATATAATGTGTAGGTACCTTCGGAATCACAATACTAATCGCGGTTGCCCAATCTAGTTAGTTCAATGTCGTGTTGGGTAATCTGCGATGTCGCATGCTCATTTGAAACGAGTGATGGTGCGCATTAGTGCTGTTATGGAGTGTGTAGTCAGATTAGAGACTTTTAGTAAGCTTCTTTTAACAATCGACTGGAAGTGATCACATGATATTTGAGAAATAAAGGCAGTGTTTTTAAATTCAATTCCTTGGTTCACATAAAAGACGGAGCAATATGCATCAGCCATATCGACTAACTAGTGGATTGGCGTCATTTCCCTCCAGCGGAAAATATAGGTACAAGTAAGAAACCTCGGCCAAGTATTTATAGATATCTGTTGACATACTTAGTTCAATTTCACATTTCGTTTGTCTAGTATCCATTGGTTTGTGCAATAATTTAAAGTGAAGTTTATTTCGAAGTTCAATATGCAGATAGTCCAACGAGAAAGCGAGGATAGCAGAAAAATTATGCACGCGGATCGCACGCCAACCAAGTACCTCAGAAGCATGGCATGTACATAGCTCACAAGTCAGAAGCTGTTACTCAACAGTGGTTACCCTAACATGATGATGATATTTCAAAAACACTGACCGGTTCAGAGTCTTCACATCGAAGCCCTTCTGTATATACTCGATGCCGGCCGGCACAGCCATGGTCAGCAGCAGTCTCGGTCGGCCCGTCTTCTCGCTCTCCCTGTCGAACTCCTCCCGTAGCTCCTTGACCAGCTTGGCGTAGTTCTCGCGGTCCTTGGGCTTGCCTCCGTCGCGGAAGGCGGGGTACTCCCAGTCCAGGTCGAGTCCGTCGAAGCGGTTCTGTCTGAGGAACTGGGGGGAGATTGGCGGGGTTAGTATTTTGAGCTTACATAAATAAATAAAAAATATTTATAAGTAATATAATAAATCATTTCAATTTGCATATAGGATTATTGAATAAATGGCTAATAGTGAGCCTCTGCCAACCTGTATGGAAGAAATAAATTTTTATCAAATCGAAAATAAATTCTTAGACAAAGTTGCCCTTTATAGGTATGTCTGGCTGGAATAAACTATTCTAAAAAAGTAACTATCCTGCATTATACCGAGAAATAGTTATGTACAAACTTAGTTAAGTAGGTACTAAGGTGATAAGTTTATTCCTTTCTATAGATGAAAGTATTTTTTGCATTTGGAATGAGTTGGGCCGAAGGTCAGGTGGCTGACCTCAGAGGTGTAATGAAAGCCTGCCACCGAAATTATTACGAGGTAACAACAAGACGTATTGCTACTCATACATACTCGTAATTACGGGTTTAAATTTAAGTGTGCTTGCATATTTTGAAGCACGCAAAAGTATTCCATTCCAATTTTCAAATGTAGAGATCATTGGTTATTGTGATTTCAAAGTTTAGCTGTATCCGTATATTATATCATCTTGCCGATCTTTCCATCCTCAAGATACAGGTAACACTAGTTTAGAAGTTGCATGTTCAATGTTAAATCAATGCCTATACCTATCACTAGACCTTAATACCTCAATGATATGTACATAGGTTTAACTAAATAGGTTTAAGTTGGAGAATAAACATTTTCAATTTCAATCCTTAGATATCTGTCAGTTTGTGAGGCATTTGACATTTCAGGTATTTGACTGTTCATCCGTCTCTCGGGAGACCGGGGCACACGTCTCTCGAGAGACCGGGGCACACGTTTTGAGGCACCTATGTATAGTATTGTATAGTCTATTGCAACGTTTTTGGATTTTCTCCCTAGTAAGTATGGTAAAGATCTATTAGTTACTCCCGTATAGTTAAGTGTCGCGTCGCGTTTCAATGAAATTGCGATCATAAGTATTTGAATCAAGCATTAATAAGACTGTATCATAGTGTATGTACATAATAGTATACGAATGCTGGCTTTATACCACGGAAAACACTTTCCCTAATCATTAGACGCTGTACCGTAGAGGCTAGATTTCTTGTTTATTACACTTGTATTACATCGAAGTCAACAGTTTCATATTAATTATACCTACTATCACAGATATCATTATCTACTACTTTGTATGTATCGATCATTTAATGTACAGCTTTCCATCGAATGTTATTTTGGTGCGCGATGACAGGGGGAACTAATTACGGTCATTTTCCAGTTTTTGCTCAACATGTCAGTAAATGAAGGGCTGATTGCTATAGTTACTTTACATGCTTTAAAGTAGACTAAATTATCTAAAATTTGAAATCATGGCGGGCTCTATACAGCTGTTGGTTGCTACAGTACAGTTCGTCAAAAATAGGGGTCACCCTATAAATCGCTATTTCTTGAGCCTAGGTTTAACTTAATTTGCAGAAAACCGCATTATGTGTCTACCCGTTTGAAAATTAGAGCCTTGGACACATTATAGAACGATTGAAAGAACAACCAACAGCCATTGAAATACTCCGACGGATTCTGATTCGGTTTTCTGTAAATGGTTCTAAACTTCCCTGCGAGGGTTCTTGTATAAGTTTTGTTAAAATCGGTTCAGCCTTTCAAAAATTATTGGCTTAAACCTAGGCTCAAGAAATAGCGATTTAATAGGACGAGCCTTTTTTTGACGAAACTTACTGTAGGAACCAATAGGCTTTAAAAAGTCTGCCATGGTTCCAAATTGTAGCTGTGTCGTGGGAATTTCACTCATGATTTACAGAGTGGTTGGTACGTCACGCGTTGAAGTGAACAAACATCTTTCCAAATATCTATTTGCCAGTGATTGCGATCGAATAAATTTCTTGACGTCAGAGATAGTGAAAAGAGTTATGGATGAGACGGAACGAAGTCCATAAAAGTATCAAAGTTAACTTATAAGACCGGTGTGACTACGGAGAAAAAAATTCTCCGTAGTCACACTGGTGCGGTAAAATGGTGTGTCTACCGATCGGCTGGGACTTGTTCTGGTGTTTAGTTAAGGTAATAAACTAATTTAATCACAGGAAAGTATTCCGTGGTCTAGTGGGTTTCACCTTGCTTCTCACGCAGGAGATGCAGGTTCGAATCCCGGTGCTGACCATGTACCAATGAGATGATTAATTTGTCTTAAGTACATTATCGGACACTCCGTGTTTCGGATGGCACGTTAAACTGTAGGTCCCGGCTGCTATCACTACTTCGTAGTATGTAGTAGTCGTAGAACCCCTCCACCAACCCGCACTGAGCCAGCGTGGTGGAGTATGGCTCAATCTTACTCGGATCCGGGTAAAGGCCTGTGCCCCTCGGTGGGGACATTAATGGGCTACATTTACTTACTTAATCACAGGAACGTAATGTATTCTTGTAATAGTTACTTATTTTTTTTAATTGTTATGAGCTTATAGCGATATCATAATTGAGGGCGATATGCTCTGCTGATGATGAAATTACTTAATCGTCGTTTTATGCATATGTATGAGGTATAGTTATGTCATTAAGTTAAAATCACAATGGAATAATTAAATGCGGAGTAATCGTTGATCACTCCATCATCGTCTATAGCTTTTGTGGGAGATAGACGGACAGATAGTCGGACAGTGAAGTACAGTACCTATTCCTCAGATAATGAGTCCGATGAGCTTGAAGGATATTGGCCGATTTTGATATAACCACGGAGCTTCATTATACTTTTCTTCTTCTCAGTCGTATCACTCTTGGCAGAGTGGTCGTGGTCGTCATTTCGGTCGGGTGACCCGCCTTACAATTCGTCGCCATTCCTCCCTGAGGGCTGCTTTTCTGGTGCATTGGTACAGGGGGTCATCCAGTGCTGCCTTGGTCTGGTCCGTCCATCTCATTGGTGATCTACCACGCATTCGGGTGCCCTCTACTCTGCCCTGTACCACCAGTCGCTCAATGGACATACGGCCGTGTCGAGATACGTGATACGGCCGCGTCGAGATACTTTAGTGGTTCAGAATTAGAAAGTACTACATATCTTACTCCTTAATTACATCAAAATCATCCAATATTTTCCATCGCATTTTCTGAAGAATGCTGTATGTACTACAATTTATCAGCAAATGCCAAAATGAAAGATAGGCGTTTCTAAAAAAATATTCTTCAGTAATAGGGACTTTCATTAGGTACCCCAAAGCTGCGTCGGTAGCCCCCTGTCGCATACAGTGGATAGATATACTACGTTTTTGTGCCAACTTATTTGGTCCTATGTCAACCGAATCCAGGATTTCCCGCGATTTTGTCCCAACTGGCTACCGGTCGACATACGCTTTTCTTTCCTTCTTTCGGTCACAACTTGTCGAGTGATCTACTACCTAGTGTTTGTGCTACCTGCTGTACGATAAAATTAAGTAAAGTTAATTCTAAACAAGGATGGATCGTCAAAGCTTCAGCTAGAGATGTGTGGGCTCGAACCGGTGAGGCCTTTGCTCAGCAGTGGTACATCCAAATGGTGGCAAAGGTGCAAAGGCTGCTAGCTATTAAAAAAGTACTTAATAATTGTAAACCAATTCATAGAACCGAGTAATTAAGTAGTTACCTTGATAGCGTTCCTGGTGAACTCCTTCCTCCGCTCGCGACTCGCCACCATCGGGCTGAACCGGGAGGAGCCCTCGTTCCAGCCGCCGATGGCGAGCATGAGCTTCAGGTTCTTGTTGTACGTCTTCAGGCCGGTGAACTTGGCGTAGCCGCCTGCGGACATCAGCGACATTAGAACATCGTTGACACCATAGTAGAGCAACTTATATTATATAGGTTGACACATCATTTGATGATTTACTGCCACTATCTAGATTCTAGAAGTTATAAAATGCTCGAGTTTAGCATTAACTGTGAGTTAATGCTAAACTCGAGCATTTTATAACTTCATCCAAAAGGGATCAGCCATCTTTGTACGTAGTTGCCGGAATCATGTTAGTATACCAAAATGGTCAATCCCTTTCGACTTAAACTAACGTATGTCAAAATGGTCGATTCCTTTTTTATGGAATTTAGGGTTAACTCACTTTCTAGTTAGTAGCACTTAGCAACGTTTTTTTTGGAAGTATCACCGGTCGTGGATAAAGTACGACATACATTTAGCATTTAGCTGCAACGATGGACTGGCCTCTTGCGCCCTGCCCCCTCACAAATGGAGTATTGAATAACTGGCTAAAAGTGGGCACAATTGTGCCTCTGCCAGCCACCCTGTATGGGAAAAGATGTGACGGTGTGCCTGTATGCAAATGTTAATATAGTCGCTACTAGTGGAAAACCCCTGTACACCAACCTTTCTCAATATCCTGGTACTTATCGAACGGCTTGAGCGCATTGTCCTTCGTGAACCCTCCGAAGGCGTACACGAGATGCGTGCAGAGGTAAGGGTTGATGTTCTGAGGGTTAAACCGCGCCGTGCCGGGCCGGTAAACCGACCAGTTTGTGTAGTAGCACACGACGCGCGGCTCGCTTGACGACGCTGGAACAGATGGATACAAACATTAAAGACTTTTCAATTCTGCCGGCTATCTATCAATATTTTTGATTAGAATATTAAAATTACTCAATCTCTTCAACAGATTCGGAATATATAATGTTGCGTTTAAGTTAAATACTTTGTCACGGAACGTGAAAGAGACATGCTTCATACTTTCTCGTTCAGTTCTGTGTCTGTCTTCCTGTCTTGTTACGTTTCGTGTCGTGACTCTGTCCAGTGAGGATTGCGCCTTAGTGAAATGGTATAATGGGTCTGGTGGCTTTAATAAACATAATACTGCAATAGAGTTGAAACAGGGAGAATTTCAAATAATAACCGGCCAAGTGCGAGTCGGACTCGCGCACGAAGGGTTCCGTGCCATTATCTATAAAAAACCGAAAAAAAAAAAACATTTTGATGGGAGCCCCCCCTAAATATTAATTTAATTTTAATTTAATTATTTATTTTTTAAGTAAATAATATACTCAATATATTGTGAACATTTTAAGCGTCTACCTGCTACCATTATCAATATCGAGCAAAAATGAGCAAAAAAATCACGTTTGTTGTATGGGAGCTCCCCTTAATATTAAATTTCTTTTGATTTTTAGTATTTGTTGTTATAGCGGCAACAGAAATACATCATCTGTGAAAATTTCAACTGTCTAGCTACCACGGTTCATGAGATACAGCCTGGTGACAGACGGACGGACGGACGGACAGACGGACAGCGAAGTCTCAGTAATAGGATCCCGTTTGGCACCCTTCGGGTACGGAACCCTAAAAAGCATGCAGTCACTATTAGAGAAAGGAATGACATATTACGTGTTATCTATTTTATGACTGACAATACAATACAACGCCATTTAACAAAATCTCATCAAACATAACCCAGATACGCTTATTTATAATTTAACGGCCGTCTGATATTTGAAGTTTGAAGTAAATAAATCTCAGCAGGAATGCCACTGACCACACGAAACTCTCGATACTGTAATTTGCCGCCATATTAAACAATTATTTGTGGTTTCTGAACTAAAATAGACTTTATATAATAAAAGTAAGCTGTATTTGCATTTTATTTTATCTCTTTAGGAAGTAGAATGATCTGTATTTCAAGACCACCTAAATCTAGGTAGTGCATGCAGTATCTATTGTTGTGTGTTCAGAAAAAGCTTAGCCTAGTTTCTGAAAAAACTGTTGAATTTGGGTCAGACATTCGCAAATCTAATCGTCATTATCTAATTCAAATACACGTTATAACAAAGATTTATTTAACTTAACTAGGGGATATAACAGGCTCATAATAATAATAATAATAATACAACGTAACCTAGCTGTAACAATTTAATTTTACGCTACAATAATAATAATAATTCATAGTTTCAGCTTGAGGCGAGACTTCTTTGTTCTGGAACTATTGAACGGGCGATACGTTTTGTTGGTCACTAGTCAGTTTATTACTGAGACAAACAAGCGTTTATAAAAAAGCTTATAGCAAACTGACAGTAGCAAGGTATTCCAGCAGAATACGCTCTAGAATTCTAGACGGAAACTAGCTAGCTGTTAATTCTCGTTACTTCTTTTCGGAATCATGAAACATCTACTAATGCCAAATATATGTGGATGTTATTGTAGCGAGCGTTTGCTAAGATGCATCATTGAACATTTCTTTGGTCAAAAATGCAAGTCAGTAATAAATATAATTTATTACGATCCTTGAAATTCCTAAATTATACGTGAGCTGTGCAAAGGCCATCGTACTTTACACGGTGCCTTGTAGGCGGTACTCAGAGATATTCAAGTATCCTCGATAGAGCATACGACTCTGTTCTTCTTGAGTATGATAATAAGTTCGTATTTTGCCTGCATAATGTAGTGGTACGTATTCTGTGAGTCACAATAGCGTTTTGTTTGGGATGCACACCGCACACCGCGAGTACAGGCGGCTTTTCTTCTGGAATATTAAGTGGAGAGTTCATTGGTTGTTGACTTTTACAGACCATTTTGTTTTTACGAGTAAGGGATTTGAGTGTACCTTTCATTCCCTTGTGGTCTTCTCAGAATCGAACAGAATTTGCAAAGCCTTAGTTTCCTTTTGGAATTGAAAATACGCCACAATGGAAATGTTTGGTGATTCAGAAGATTGCATTTAACAAAATAAATAATCTTCTTTTTGCTGCTTTTAGCTTTTGTCAATTTACTTGTATATGTATAATAAAAACAAAGTTTCATTTTTTAATATATTCATTTACACAAGAATTTAACATAGTTAAGTATTATGAGAACACCACTTGTTTGTGTGTGGTGTGAAGAGATTAGATGGGTATCTATTTACTTTATTTGCAGGTTCGTTATCAAAAATAAACATTGCATTCCTGTGACTCTAAATAATATTACTTCATTCACAGAATTCCTACATGATAGGTCACTATACTAGGCCGATTTGGTCAACTAAGTATAACTACTGAATGACTGACCGTAATATCTGCAACGACAATATTAAGTAATTCTGATTTACGAGCTCTTCATGAGAATCGGGTCAGATACTAGATAATATTCGATCCAGATAAATAGCTTACATTATCTGGTATTTATGAAGGCAATAAAACTCAACGTCCTGTATGTAGTACGCTCGAGACCGGATTTCTAAACACCCAGGATGCAGTCAAGGCCGAGACTATGAGCGGTACAATCATCTTTCATTCATTGATACGCACCGGCACAGAGGTACCGAATTGACACACCGATGCAATTCGTATGGGCGGCTGGGCGCTTTGAAAGCTCCAACGATAATCTGCACGACACGATTTTACGGTTTCACGATTGAAGACGGAATTTTAACAAGTGCGTTTTTACTTTAAAAAAAGATTTTAACATAGGTAAGGTATTTTTTATATATTAACTAATTTAGTTCAAAGTTTATTAGGTAAAGATGTCATTTCACTTACCAGGTGTTGCGAATGTGATTACAGCTAATACTAGGGATATTCGTAACGTTGAGCTCATCTGTGAACAAACAAAATAATGGTTAATTAATTTATAATTAAATTGAACGTAACACTACTAGTAGAAACGCCGCGCCTTGCCCTGTATGGGGTGGCAGAGGCACAAATGTGCCCACGTTACAGTTTTCAATACTCTATTTTACGTGAAAGGGGGCCAGCCCATCGTCGCAATTCCTCGTTGATGTCTTTTGTATGATTGATGTGTTCAATCATGTTTTTGACGTAATCTTGTAATTTAGATACTCAAAACAGAAATGATTTGAGCTAAGTAAACATGTAATAAGTATATATTACATTCATTAATTTGCTCAAAATGTGACGTAAGACCAGGATGGAGGATGGAGGATAACTTGGTCAATCAACCAGAGAAGAATGCAACTCTCTCATGAGTCAGAAACCTAAGCAAGACCAATTTATTGTAACACTTTGTACCACTACACTGAAACACAGGGTAAAAATATATATTTGTCCAACCCCAAATGGGTAAATAATTAACCTTATTATACTACCGCCTGTCTATTTACCCGATTTCCATAAATAATTAAAAAATAATCAAAATGATGCGTTTCAACTGTAAATAACAATGTCAATCTTTATAATTCGAAATAAGTCACCAATTTGGATAATATGACAGAAATTGATGGTTAAGTAAACAAAAATCGCTAAATAAATAATAAAAGATGATCAACAAGCCGTAACGTTGTTCATCAGTATGTAACAAAACATGCTACAGTTATGTCATGTCAAGTCATGTGTTACAGTTTACGATGATTTCTTGTTGAACTTGTTCGATGGCCAAATGCGGACTCCATTGCTCAATTAAAGTGCCTTTTAAATATCACATTGGCGTTGTCATTCCCTGTGCTTGTGCAGACAAAGTGACAACGTGACTCTGTCCTTTGATTTGTTCAGAAAACTTTGATTTGTCGGAGTTTCTTTTATGTCAACCAAAGTTGTTACGTTGTATAAATACGTACAGTACTTGACTTGTACTTGAATCTTTTGTAACTTTAACAAAGAACAAAATTCTCAACATTAGATTATAATATTATAGTTTAATAGAACGGTGTAGTCATATAATGGATGGACGTCATTATGAACAAATTTCAATATTCTTATAAACAAAATGGTACAGATATAAATACATTTCAGGTATCTCCGTAAGTAAGTTTCAACATAATGCGATTTTGTTCATCAAATTTTTTACTTAATTAGGAAAATAAAGTTAAAAAAAAAAGTATCAATCTAAGCGTAATAATGGCGTAATGAAGAGGAGGCCTTTACTTAACAGTGGGTGCTGGAGGCTGGATGGATAGATTGTTAGAATAATTGCATACGGATGACAAAATATGCACGCATTTATATCACAGATACTATATTTGTCAGTTCTTAAATAACCGGCCAAGTGCGAGTCGGACTCGCGCACGAAGGGTTCCGTACCATATAAAACCGCAAAAAAAAATTTCACGTCAGTTGTATGGGAGCCCCCCTTAATATTAAATTTATTTAGTTTTTTAGCATTTGTTGTTATAGCGGCAACAGAAATACATCATCTGTGAAAATTTCAACTGTCTAGCTACCACGGCTCATGAGATACAGCCTGGTGACAGACAGACAGACAGACAGACGGACAGCGAAGTCTCAGTAATAGGGTCCCGTTTGGCACCCTTCGGGTACGGAACCCTGAAAAGGATTTATAAATATAGCAGTGTGCCGGTCGACATTGTTAGTCATATTTTCACGTTTTATTTAGATAAGTTGTCGACCCTCACAGATAACGTATTTCTATTTTTACCACGTAAGTTTGTACAGATTTATATATAAGCTAAGTATTTCTAATAATAAAATCAGTTTAGTATCTGCGCGCATTCAGCCCTTTTACTCTACTCCCGAGGGAGTCGATCATCGTATAATTGCCTCTGGCAAAAGCAGCCACTCGTATGAATATGTCAGCTCAACCATTAGCCATACCACCTGGGAGTTGACATTAAACCAACCGGTAAGACAAGACAATAGTCACCCGATTGGTTAGCCCCGTTACACTTTAGCTGCGCCTGCGTAACCACACCGGTGTGTAGGACAATACTTGTGTGAGCTTGCATATTCATTACTTTACCATTAGAGAATTTTTCAAACGTGTGAGGAATGCCACTGAATAACGGTTTTTAATCGAGGCAGTACCAAGTACTTGATGCAAAACGAAAATAGAGCTTTTTGAATTGCAGCTCCTGTTTGATGATAAGGCTATCCATGAAAATGTTGTTCTTGTCACCCCTCTCCCAACTTTCTTCCAAGAAAACATCTTAGAAGAAAGAGGCACGGGGCAGAGACCTGTGGAGAAACATCGTGGAGGAGGCCAAGACCCACAAAGGGTTGTAGCGCCGCAGGCAGTGTGTAAGTAAGTCATCCCTCCCCCTCCCGCTATTGACCCCCATGTGGCGCACCAAAGCCTTTACGCATTACAGTAGGTGTTCTAGAAACATTGCAAGTACTTCGTTAAGTATCAAGATACAACGTCAACAAGAAATTGTTACGATTATGATTCATTCCATAGATTACCACGCTTAGTTCTGCATCATATTTTACTCCAAACTATCATGAATCGTAAGATTTATACTAAACCCGATATCAATCACAGAGCGGTGTACTTACTATGTAGAGTAGGCCACTGTTTCTCCACACTATAACTCACGCAACTGATTACTATCGGCAAACGAACGGCGTGAACATCAAAATAGTCTAATTCATAGCGTTTCTATATGTCACAGAGTTTTGTATTCAGTTGAAGGTTTACTTGGAATTTTACTTCAAAATATATTCCATTGTATAAAATAGTTACAGTGCACGAGTAAAAATTACTATTCTCTATTATATTTTTCTTTATCTTTCATCTAACAAACCAGGATGGACGCGAGATTAATATTAAGTATAATAGGCTTGTGGCCAAGGTAATCCAATAAATCTAGGAACAAGTCTCAAGTTGAAGCATTATGTACTTACATTGGCTTAGCTTGACATTCTCAGAATTGTATATTTCCAGCAGATATATTTTATAAACTCAATTTTGTGCAAAAAAGACAGCATTTGATGTCACTTTTACATGACGTCATTCTGTTGTTATTTCATAGAACTCAGAAACAAAAGTTCCGTTTTGACAGTTCATAAAAAGTATCTATTTTGACTTGACAGGCCACAAGCCTATTATGTGTGATATTAAAATCGTATGTACACCGGTAGTGGCCTTGTCCACTTTCGTGCTTTAAAAATCTAAATTATGGTTAAATGGGTGAAAATTTAATCTAAAAACCCGCATGAAATTCAGGCTTTGGTTCACTTAACTCATGTAGACTCTATATCGTTCTATACAGTAGTGAGCGGTTAACGCAAGTATTATACTCTACATTGTTTTGCGATTACTAAAGCGACACTTACCATTTCCCAAGAAGCGGAAAATTATGACGAAACCATAAATGCGGTCTTTTGTGAACTACATTAGCATAAACACATATGGTGTGAAGAAAACTCAACGTGTAGAGTAGGATTGCGATTTTAATTGCGATATAACGACGGTAGTAGACATTTCTGTCAGTGGCTATGGCGTAGAAGAATTCTAGTTGCGTAGGTTACAGCGTTAAGAAATTTTCTAAGGTTCACATAAATTTTTGAAGGTAGTTGATGACCTACTAGCCGTATACAACTTAACCATTATTTAAGTTTTATACTCAAATTATAATATGTAGCCCACTAATGTCTCCACCGACTGAGCCATACTCCACCACGCTGGCTGGTGCTGTTGATGAAGGGGTGTCCGGCTAGTGGTCAACCCGACTGTCAGAAGCCTGTAGGCAGTGGCGGCCATTTTGTCTCTTTCTCCCTTTGTGTGAATCCTGCTCCAGGGAATATTCACAAATCAGGACTTTTGTTTTGAGCGCCTATGTTTAGGTTTTGATGAATTTCTACTATTCTAGTTAGAATTAAGGTAAATTCTAATAGAATAATATTATATCTAATTAGACTTCTTTTTTAACCATTTTTTTCAATACTGCCAAGCTTGAGCCGTTGAATTGCCTATCAAAGAGTAGCCCTACAGGACCTACAGAACCTACAGAAACGGGTCACCCATCCAATATCCGTCTCGGCCAGATGTTGCTCTGCCACACGATCGTTTCCGATATGCGGATACCACTCGGCCACGGACGTTATATATCGACGTACTCAATTCTTTCAACATTTTAGTTGGATAAACGAGAGTAGGTGAGATTGTTGTCCTAGTCTAAGTGTTAGTTGCCGATGACAATAGTGAACTCAGAATTCAATATTTAGCGCACACTTTTACCAAGTTATAATCAACAAGTCACCACATCATCAAACATGCTATACAAACAAACTAGCCCTGTTAAACAAATGAAGTATGGAATTAGTTAAGTGGACACAACTTTATCTCTGCCACCCTGTATGGACACAGGCGCACCGTTAATGGTTCTGTAAGCTTGAACTGTACCATCACGTAAATAAACAATGTCCCGAGGGGCTGTTATGTATGTTATGTTATGTATATTATTAACCGTACATAATAACATCAAAGCAGAAATATCCTTCCAGCAACTCAAACGATCACTCAATCTCACATCATCTATCAACATCGCACTAACTTAATGTACTAAAGTAACATTCACATCCTAATGGGCTCCTAACTGCGTGATGCATACTGCAATATTGAGAAACTAGACCAAGAAGTGAGGCAACTCTCACCATCCGACTGTGCAGTGTGCACCCTAATGGACATGTTGTTTATGTGCAATGGTCAATTCTGCTTCCCGTTTCTAAGCTATGAATAACCAGTCATAAATTGAGCGACCGCTTTGCATATTACAATACTTAAGTCTGTAACATACTGATAGCCTGCACACCTTTGCACAATAAAATTGCTTCGATTATCGAATTTGAAACTATACTTATTTTTCAAGAGACGGTCAAACAGTCAGATAAGTTTTTTTGACACTTCATGTACATACGTGTAGAATGTCAAATGCCTCACATAAACTGACAGATAAATGCTATCTGAGGATGGGAAAATCGGCACTCATTGATGAGTATGTTTCCGATCATCGGTCGAGTCGTCTTCCTCTCTTTCTCTGCCATTTCTCGCCCATAAAGGCGATTGAGTGTTACGTTATTATTTACCTACATTCGGCAGTCGGTCATTACATTACGTATTCGCAAAAATTCTTCTTGCACAACACAATTCTATTTGTCTACCAAAATACGCATTCCCACGGCCGAAACTGAACAAACCTCGTTGCACCCACTCCTTCTTGTTACGTGCAGTTCTAAATGTGGGTAAAATTACATAAATTAACCGGTAATAACCTTAAAATTACCCACTCTGAGTCGGTATGGTCACATTCCCCTTTCCCAAAAGCTCTTATGTCATTATTCTGCTAAGATCTAAATTATTTAATGAATTTTAATAATCACAGCGATATGAAGACGATAGGTTGGGGATAGAAACTCTGATTATGCAATGATGGTAATTTTATGGTTCAATACGATGTTGAGAAAAAGTTGATTTATGCGGACTTTGCAATGAGTAAACATAAACATTTACATACAGGCACATACATTGCTTCTTCACAAAGAAAGTATATCCAATCATCTCAGACTACACATTGGGAGATAAGAAAATAGAGAGAGTTGATGACGTCAGAGACCTAGGCGTTCAGTTGACTTCTGACCTCAACTATAGTAAGCATATTGAGAATATCTGCAAAAAAGCTTTTAGGAACCTAGGGTTCATCCTTCGAATGGGGCGTACCTTCACAAACATTACAGCTAGTGTGAGTCTCTATAATGCTTTGGTTAGAAGTCAGCTGGAGTCAAACGCAATAATATGGGCACCCCATGATACAAAATATCGGCTTATGGTCGAACGCATCCAAAATAAATTTATTCGATATTTGTATATGCGGCAGCATGGAGTTTATCCATTTTATCCTTTAATGTATCCTACACTCTTTATTTTAGGAATGGTGGGGTACAATGAGCTGAGGGTAAGGAGGGACCTGGCTCTGGTAACATATGTGCACAGCGTCCTGGTAGGCAGGATCTGCAACCCCGTAGTGCTGGGGGAGTTGCGAGTGTGCGTGCCGGACGGGTACGTCGGCCGCCGGCGCAGGCCGCCGCTGCTGCTGGTGCCGCGCGCGCGCACGAACCTATTGGCGCAGGCGCCGCTCACACGCGCCGCACACGCTCTAAACCTTATCTCGGATCACGTCGATCTATTCCATGTTGCTCGAAGTGAATTCAGAAGAATGGCGTTGCTTGTACTGTGCTACAGTGAGCACCTATTGTAGTTTATTTTTATTTTATTGAAGTAAAACTTCTTGGGGCACGGGGGTAAAATTTATTTAACCTCTCAACTGTGGGTTATTCATATATTTGCTTTTCAATTGATACTAGCCGGGTGCTATCACGAGTGGCTAAGAAATGTAACGGAAATTGGAATCGGTGACGTCAGGGTCGGCTGAAGACTTTTAAAACCGCAACTATTTTCAATACGGTTTTTAACTAATCAGATAAGATAATAATACATTCGTACAATAAAGAATGTTAATTAGTGAGAGAAAAACCTGATGAAACGTTAACAAATAAAAATTATTTTAAGCATTCTGCCACGAGTTCTTGATTTCCGGTATGGCCAAGATGGCGCCGCCGCCGCCGCCGCCGCTGGCTGGGATAAACAAAACCAGTGACGTGACCAAAAACTACTTCGTTCAACCTCTTTGTTGGAACCGGAACTTATGTTTGACAGCTGTGCGATGCGATCCATACAGTTTGTAAGAAAAGAGTTTCATCAATGTCACACGGGTCGATATGGATTTCTAAAACAAGCAAAGCAATGCATACATTTGAGCGAGACGGCTTAAAGACGTGACGTCAGATGGTATATAATCTGAGCGAGATGCAAATAGTAGTGACACTATTAAATGAGTTAAGTATATCACCACGAGCGCGACAAATTGTAGATAAGGAATGGTGGGAAATTAATGACATGACGTATTAAAAGTAAGTACAAGTATAAAATAATTTCAAATAATCGGACGTCTGAAACTTAAAAGTAACTTGAAGCAGAGATTGGATCTCAAAATTGGAAATTTAAATCTCTTTTAGTATAGGTAGGTATAGGTGTATAGTATAGGTACCACTTAATGATCTAGCTACAGAAGTTTTACTTCTAACACGTGTACGGTGCTACACGCGTATCTTTTTTTTTTAAGTAAAATATGTTTGTATGATAATACCATACCCATCGAATTGGGCCTAGCCTGTTATGATAGGTATAAGTGGAAAATAAATGAAATTAAATAAATTCTGGCCCCACCCTGTCTCGTGGGAACCAGAAACAGCGACATCACAAACATGTAAACATCCAAGACCAAGGGTCTTTTTTTCCCCAGCCCGGGACCTCTCGCATGATAGGCAGATGCGCAACCGGTAAAGGATAGTACTTTATGAATATGTATCATTGGACTGTTACATAACAGTTGGGTTAAATAAAAACTTTTACTTCGCAAGATGATTTATTCGAAACACACCGCTACTCCTTCGTCGTTGCGTGCAGATGTACTACTTCATATGACCAGTACCTCCATGCGTTTTTGCACTAAGTATCTACATGCATGCTTGCATTTTTTCCCATACGGAGTGGTAGAGTATCAGTGCGATCAAACGTCTGAAGCTAATGAAGTTCTCAAGATATCTTCCTTCGCTATTAGGGCGTCCGTACAAAGTCATAAGATAAATGTATCATAATCTGGTGTCCACCAGGTAGCACTAGTCCCTACCAGTCCATAAATCCTTTAAAGCAAATAGCAGCCAGTTTCGTCAAACTAACATTCCACAACTTCCATGTAACATCAGCACGCAGTCCGTTTAGGTAAAACAACAAGTGACCACCGTTACGTAAGAGCCGACGACACAGGTTCGACTCCCGGGTACAGTACACGGGCATTCTTACGACGAAAGCGAGTTTTCACTTTCTGCACTAACGCACGACTGCCCTATACCCAACGACGACCTGTTGCAAATCGAAAAAGAAATGCGAATTTAAAATAAGAATTGTAGGCGCGCGGTTCGGTAATCGAATTAGTTAGTACCTACTTTGTTTTTTTGTTAGTAAGTACTTAGTTATTCTTTTTTAAAGGTTTACTGGGCGTGGCGTTTAAAATCGGAAGTACATTTTAAGTTACTTTGTTCTTTTGTTCCTTTTTCGTTTCGTTAGGTAGAGGTACAATATAAGACGGGGCGACAAAAGTTAACGAATGGTGGTTTTTATTGTATTTTTTGAAGCTTTGTTGCTTATGAGAACACAGTATAAGTCTACTTGAAACATGAAGCAGAGCAGGCCGGACCATCCCAACAATACTGGTTTAGGGTCAGTTTCGCAGTCGTTAACTCGATCCGCAAGCTTCAGATTGTTACCTCACTACTGTGGGGTAATCGAGAACATTTACGAATCGATTAATCGCGTATTGAGCCATCGAGAGATTCTTAATGTGTCGGAAGTACATTTTAAGTTACTTTGTTCTTTTGTTCCTTTTTCGTTTCGTTAGGTAGAGGTACAATATAAGACGGGGCGACAAAAGTTAACGAATGGTGGTTTTTATTGTATTTTTTGAAGCTTTGTTGCTTATGAGAACACAGTATAAGTCTACTTGAAACATGAAGCAGAGCAGGCCGGACCATCCCAACAATACTGGTTTAGGGTCAGTTTCGCAGTCGTTAACTCGATCCGCAAGCTTCAGATTGTTACCTCACTACTGTGGGGTAATCGAGAACATTTACGAATCGATTAATCGCGTATTGAGCCATCGAGAGATTCTTAATGTGTATCTACAAATAGATTAATTTATCAACTGTTTTATTACAAAGAATAATGTTTGGATGAAGTGATGAGCCAATGCATAAACAATAGTATAACCAAATAAATAACAGAAGCCCATTTATGTCTCAACCGTCGAGGGGGACAGCCATACTCCATCACGCCGGCTCAGTGCGGGTTAATGGAGGGGCGTACAATACTATGTAGTATTATTGGGCTTAATAAACCGGGTAAAAGAGCACTTCCTCTCTCTTTCGTGATAGATATTGTATGTAATTGTGTGTAGGTGTGTTTATTTGCATATTGTGTATTTATTTAGTATTTTTGGTATACTTATTATATTATGTTTGAAGTATATTTATTTAGTCATTTATTGTGCACTGACTTCCCTCTCTGTATCTGTTTTTTCCTGTCATGCCTAGGTTTGCTGGAAGAAATATATTTTTAGAGATAAGCTCGCCTTTGTACTTACCTTTTTGTAAATGTTACGTGTTTTTTATGTTTTGTGCAATAAAATATAAATGAAATTAAATGAACTGTACCTCTGCCACTCCGTATGGGAAAAAGCGTGAAGCTTTGATGATTCTTTACATATTATCTGAATTGGAATCGGTTCCGTTTCGGTATCTGACTCAAGGCTCTACATCAGCGTACCAAGTGAACTGGTATGTTCCGCAATACCTCATTATGGAAATGACGGAACATTTTAACATCTATATATACGCAGGTTTTTTGACATTCACGGGACACCATTTTCGAAATTATAGCGGGCAAGGCAAATCTTAACTTACACATTAAAATACTATTCCCGCTCCGCCACCAGGACCCTACAGTTTTATTATTAAGGGTAATAGTAACTGAGACTGTTAAATTTAAGTTCACATAGAATATTTTAACTGTAATTTTACCTCTTTCTTGTTAAAAAGAAAATCATCGTGTATAATATATGTTAACATGTTAAATATATAAATATTGAAAGAAGAAAGAAAGAAACGTTTATCACAAAGACAGAAACACACCAGACAAAGGAAAAAGAAAGAAACCAAACATAAAGTAGGACATACACAATAATCATTAATAGTTGTAAACACCATCAATGACGGTCGTGGTGTGTCACTGTCATTATAAATGGCAACTGACTCAGCGATATGCTGAAGGCCAGGCCTTCAGCGCTGATTTTCATGATGACTGTGGCCAGACATACTGGCAATTCCAATCATGTATAATCGACAGCCATACAAGGTGGCATTAAATATAGAAATTGGTATGGGTTAACGGAGCACTTTGAACACGCATGGTGGTGTGCTTAACGCACTACCGCCTTAGTTCAAGGCTAGAACTAAATTTACCGCTATAAAATGCTAAAAGAATGTCATAATACGACGATGGAATAAATAAAATATTTTCTTATTAAAAACACGCAATCATAAAATATATGGCTAAAGGAATGCTCAGAATGTTCCAAAGTATGAGATCGTTTTTAGGAAGGTTTTATTCTAAAAAGTATAGGAATTTTACTCTCAATCATTGCCGGTACATATAAGGACCTAAACTTATTTATCCATTCCCAATTACGATCTTAAATAGCTTTGTCCTTTTGAGGAATAGGAATAAGAATTATTTTACTGAGAAATTAAATTGACAAGTGAAAGTCGTCGAATGTTACACAGACTGATAAATAGAACTATGACTATAATTTAATCAAGTTACTACAAGTATTTATAAGTACCAAAGTATATTTGGTAAACATGCGCAATGAGACCGCTCCTAAAAATTATATATTCATTCGGTCATTTCAAATAAGCAAAACTGCAGCTAATCATAGAATACGCGACTGGGTTACTATTGAGTTCACAGTTATGAACTATCACTTAAACGTAGTAAAATTATTTTTTATTACACAATTCAAAAGTGATTGATCGAATGGTCATAAATGATGTAGAAACATAAGTTGATAAATATATAGTAAGATTGGCGACCACTTTATAATGATAAAATTCAGATTAATTGACAAATAATAATAATGCACAGAAATACCACGCCTTTGTACACTTTTTCTGTACATTTTTATTGTCATGTGTAACTGTTTCTGTGCAATATAGTAGATTGTACAACAAGTGCATAAAAAGCACCATTTGACCCGAGACGGGCGAGGGTGGATAGTCAAGTCGAGGGTAAAATGTAAAGTAAAGTTTTATTATTAGCCTATTAGCATCCCACTGCTGGGCAAATGCCTCTCTTCCCCGTTTCCAAGCATCGCGCTAAGTAAAGTAAATAAAAAAGTAAAATGGGGTTTATATACGAGTTATACACTCTGCTTTTCACTTCGATTGTGAGGAAATTAACAACAATTTTGCAAAAACAATTGCAAAATGTAACGCAAAGAATAAATAAGGATTTCCCGCCAATATACTTTTTTTTATACACCGTGGCAGTGGCACTTAGCAAGGTGTGTGTGCTGTTTATCTGACAACCTTTGTCAGAGTCTGAGATTTAGACGAAGATTTTATTTTATGCACGAGTGCATAAAATGTGACCATGCAGCCAATACCCAACATAAAGACGAATTTTACGACCATGATAAGTAAAAAAGGAATTATGAATTATGATAAAATCTTTCGTGTAGCCATTTTGGTCACAGGGGGTAAGTCTATCGCCGTTACATCAGTTAAAAATATTCATAAGAACAGCCATTTCAGTCTCTCTCTCTATAGTTCTGAATCCCGTCGTCGCTCTAATTATAAAAAACGAACGACGAATTGATTCAGATTTGCGGACCATCCGCCGCCGCCGTGAAATGGGAATCTGATTATCAGCGCCATCGATGCGCGCGCCACTCTGCCACGCCATTCCGCGTAGTGCAACCACGGTTAACATTATCGTTTAAGTTCCAAAAAGTTTCAGGTAAAGAAACCCAAAAAATTAAACAAGTAACTTCAAACATACCGACGAATGTAAATCTCTCTTACAGGTGTAACTTCTTCTAGACAAAACAATAAAAAGATTTTTGAAGCGGCGATGGGCTAACCTCCTTCAAAGAGTTAATCAACAAACAATTAAACAATTACATACAGGCACAGGTTTTTTTATTCAACAGGTGGGAAAATTCTTCTCGCTTCGACACAACACCTTCACCGCTAAGCTCCAGCTTATCAACAATCTTTTGGCGTTCGGCGACAGATGGAATTGACGATTTTTGACAGGATCATAGCATGAGGTTGCGTAGAAGTGTCGCCCCCTTGTAAACGTCACTCACACGCCAAAAGATCGTTGGACGCGTGTAGACAGGAGCATGATTCTTGCGCATTCGATATACGATATCTACACCAATATCGAGTGATTTCGTATGGGAATTTGTCAATATTGGTCTCGATATAAGGCACGAGAATCGACCTGCTGGTCTTCTATCCGTTAAGACTCTGGTGTATTAATGTTCACATACAACTATGTTGTTTAATGAATAAAATGATTATGATTATTGGTGAAAATATCGGCATAGTAATCGTGGTTCACCTACACCGTTAGCTGGCTCCCGTTTGTTGATGAATGTAGCGTGAAGCGCGCGGGCGCACGCGACGCGATTACTAATTGTTTCACGGAAAAATACTTTATCTGACAGGTTAATGAACTGACGCGTTACCGAAAAAATATGCACGGACACTAACCCCCTTGCTAATAAAAAGTTGTTCAGGATGGACAGAGTGGGACAGAGCCATACACATCTGTTTATTAGTAAGGGAGCTGTCTAAACGTAGACACACTGTACCTCTACCATATCATATGCGAAATGGGACGATGGGTCCCTGTCACGTAAAATGGAGTATTGAATAACTGGCTAAACGCCGTCGCAATGCTTCCTCTGCGACCTCGTGTGGGAACAGCGGGGTCACTACAGCCTCTATACTATGATTGATATGATTGATGTGATTAGTCTTATTTTGTTTTATTTAGCCTGCGTAGTGTCCCACTGCTGGGCAAAGGCATCCCCTATCTTAGACTATTCCTCCCTGTGCTGTGCTGCCTCCACCCATCCCGCCATCGACGTCTAGGCCTGCCTCTATTCCGATGACCATCAGTGGGCGCATCCATTCGGTGGTCAGTTTGGCCCACTTTTGGGGGTGCATGCGGCACACGTGTCCGGCCCAGTCTTAATACTAATATTAGTCTTAATACTAATCTTAATTAAAATAATTAAGATATAGTTATAGCAGATGACATGTCTTATAAGAATGCTATACTCCTATGTAAAACCTATACTCCAAGGAATGCAATGTGATTTTACTGTTTTGTTCTGTAATAAAATAAAATATAGAGTCTATAGTGATTTAGCTTATGATCGAAAACTGATCATCTTACGGTCTCACCTCATCATCTATTCTATCTTGGGTGAAATAGTCGCAATAGAGGACCGATCAGCCGCCTGTCATCAGCGGGCATCCCATCAATCTAATCATCATACTACAGAGGTAACATAAAGTTGGCACATCGTGCCCACGTGTACTTATTTATTCAATGCTCCATTTGCGTGACAGGGAGTAAAAAGCATAATTGTAATAATTAAACTGACTGTAGGATTCGTGAATGTTTGGTTTCTCAAGTGATTTCGATATACTGGACTAAGCAGGCTACTAGTTAAGTATAGGAATTCCACTGAACCAACAGTCGCCGCCGCAAATTGATAATAAATTACCATTTTAATTGGGAAACAAATTAAACCTGCTAATTCTTTCAAGCAACACGAATTAAGATTTTTGCAAGTATACATTTTCTGCATTGGCTTTTTAAATAATGTAATAAACTTGTAAGCAGTAAGTATTAATATTTGTCCAGAGCCGAAATAATCGGATAGACATAACTACAGCTTCTCTAAAAACAACAACTATCTACTTTGGAAGATCTACATAAAAACGCTTTTACTCAAAACAACAATACTTTTTAATTTCAAACAGTTCCTGAAAATATGTATTACACACATCGCGTGAACCCGTTGAAGTCTTTTACATTGGAGTTTTGAATTCAAGATTGAATGCGGTTTGTTTAACTTTATAACTTTACTGAGTACCTAGCAAGCAAGCATTGAAGTACCTAGGTGCTCTGTCTCACTCTAGAGATATGGCACTAATCTAAGGATTGTTCAGTGGATCCCAGCGAATTAGACAGAAATTAATTTATAGAAAACCCTGTGTAACAGCAACCAGAAACAATTATGTTACAGATATCCAAGACCCGAGGGTTTTTTCTCTTCCACCCTAGCCAGGATGTGAACTTGGAACCTATCGCTTTAAAGGCAATTAAAGCCTCGACCATGCCACATAGACCGTCAAAGTGCCTATGATGTTATGAAAGTTGTAAACTTAAATTGGTGCCAGTTTAACACCTGTCAATAACCATTACCCCGGTATGTCGCACGTATTGCGTAATCAGCAGATATTGACAAGAGCTGTCGGACCGAGGTCATCCGATTTAGTTCACCTGTTGTCTCTAGATTACTATGCAGTATGCAACACAAGCCATTTCAGTATGCAGGCCTAATGTAGTGTGGTTTGATCGGTAATCTAATTCTACCTGATACAGCAACTACTTGGGAATGTGGCTTTGTCGTTAGGTATTTGTTTTTTGAGTAGTGGTTTGAATGACATTAAATTGAATTTAAATAAACAATTATTAAGATTCGAGTATCTTCCGGTTTGAGTGACAGGTAATTAAGTACCTATAGCAGTTTTTTTTTAATTATTTGCGTTCATAAAACTATTTTCACTATCACGGACAGAAAGTACTATTAATTTACCTTGTGCTACCTTTTGAAATTCTAGTATTAAGTTATTTCTGGGGAATAATGTACTGCGCGGCGGCTGCTGATGCCTTTAGAACTTGTACAGCTTTCCAACGATATTTTAGCTTGCGGTGATATACTGGAACCAGCCCAGGTTTTGACAGGTTCGTTGCATTAAGTTGTGTAGAACTGGCGCCCCCCTGTAAACGTCACTCAAGTGGTAAAAGATGGTTGGAAGACCTTGTACCTTTAAACGAGTATGTCACCGTTCATAGGATTCACTGAAAGTTCTGTTCGCTTACTTTTTTGATGCGTCATTATGATTATTCGTGTTGGGTGTCAGACTGATCTAGCTAGTGATTGGACTACTCCGGATTTTCGAAGGTGAGTGACGAGACGTGTCGCATACGAGTCATGTGTCGACACTCACTGGACACTCGCACGTGGATCAACTTGACCTAATATTTCGATGTTGTCACGAACTCGAGTTTGTGAACGATAGTGGCATTGATGCTGTCTACGTTGATTCAGATTATACAACTCATTTTTTCGGGAGGTGTTATGTTGTGTTATTAGGAGCCTTTGTGTGCCACTGCTGGGCAAAAGCGACTCCATGCTACAACCACAAAATCCCTACACTTTTCATAAGCTGACTCAATAATTGAGGAATCATATACTGTAGATGTATATGTAGATTAAACAGAGACAAAGGAAAGCAGGGAAACTGCCAATGTTCCCTAAAATTTTATTCAGGTAAAGTCGCCTCAGATTACATCTCGTAGTACACATCACGGACAAAATGAGCGATTACATGAAGATATTATTATGACATAAAGATATTAAAGATATTATAATATATAAGACATACTAGCTTCATGTCTTAAAAGTATACTGAGCAATACATGTGGGCAATACAGTAATTGTAAAAAGAAATCCAACCCGTATGGAAAAAGGTGTGACGCTTTGTTTGTTTATTGTTGAAGTAACTACCATAGACTAAGTTAATAATCTATAGGTTACTAGCTTTACTACTCAGAACAATTATTGTTCTGAGCTTTACTAGTGTACCAAAGATATTACTTGAAAACAAGTCCCGTTTCACCAAGGAGTTCCGTAAGCTCCGTGAAGCTCAGCGCTTTATGAAGACACCTCGTCGGGCCAGCACCACCTCTTGCGAAGCTTGGACGCCGCGGATCCGGTTCTTTCTACTCTCGCTTTCATTGTGATAGTAAATACCTGACGGATGTCTCACTGGCACTAGGTTATCTGAACGAGTGAATAAATCTAATGAGCAAAAGAATCAAAATAAACGAAACGAACCAGTTAATTTACTTTTATTATTATTTATTTTAACGTTTTGCACAGCATCACAGAAACATTTCAGATCGCTGCACATACCTACTTTTATTTCACATTTACAGGGTACTTGCACGATTATAAGTATGTTTATATAAGTTAATCTAACTTACTACTAAAAACAATAACCAGCCAAGTGCGAGTCGGTAAATATCCGTACCATTATCTATAAAAAACCGCAAAAAATCACGTTAGTTGTATGGGAGCCCCCTTAATACTAAATTTATTTTGTTTTTTAGTATTTGTTGTTATAGCGGCAACAGACATACATCATCTGTGAAAATTTCAACTGTCTAGCTACCACGATTCATGAGATACAGCCTGGTGACAGACAGACAGACAGACGGACAGCGAAGTCTCAGTAACCCGTTTGGCACCCTTCGGGTACGGAACCCTAAAAGCAATTAAATGCTTGTATACTAAATGCTTGGACACCACGATACAGGTTGGACCTAGTGTGGTGTTCACAGATAACACTTTTTTTGTACTAAGCTTTGGTAAATAAATAAACTTTTAAACTTTTAAACTTGTTACGATATCATCCATCGCCCATCTCCATGTACTCATATTCATCGTCACTTCAGACCACCCACGAAATGCTGAGATTGCAAATGGAATTTTCCCGAATATCACGCGATGCCACCCAAAAACCCTGATGGTGCATTTTCATGTTCTTCGTGGGATCCGTCACCAAATTTCTCGTCGCCTTTACGCTTCAATCGCGATTGCGAGAGGACATTAATTTAGTTGATCAACCGAGATCATTTTTATTGTAAATTAATTTTAAGTGCACAATTGTAACTTTCAACATTAAAGTTATAAAAGGACAATTCATCTCGTTCTCCTTTTTAAAATCCCCTCCGACGGCCAGTACACGTAATTGGCGCAGCTCGGTAGTGGGTAGTTGGTCAGTGCGTGAATCTAATATCGAGGACCACTGATAGAGTCGTATCGAACGACACGCGACAGCTACATCTACAAACCTACGTACGTACGAGAGCCGGAAAGAAGAGGATTTCCTGAGCCGCTTATCCAGACATCGATGAAAAAGCTCCGAGACGAGATGCTGATACTCATGACCGTACTAATCCTGACCAACCTGGCCCGAGCTCAAGACATACGACTTGAAAGACTAGACGAAGGACCCGGTATCTTACCCTTTAAACTAGGCCCAACCAAGATTATATCCCATTACCATACCTTCCTACAAGACATAGATCTAAACTTTTTACAAACACAACTGACTACTGCTAAATCTCAACTTACTGACGCAGCGAATAGTATTAATAATCAGAATTATCTCTTATTCAAGTATCAGATTATTCGCCTCTATCATAAAATGGATAAAATTTCTGTGCAACTAGATACCTTTCAGCCTAAAAGAGTTAAGCGTGGTTTGTTTAACCCCTTGGGTACTTTTATAAAAAGTATCACCGGCAATCTCGACTATAGCGATGCCCTGAGATATGAAAATATCCTTCAAAATTTACAGAAAAATGAACATGATATTTCTGAAAGTTTCAATAACCATATTTCTTTTACAAGGAAAGGACGATCCAACAAACTCAGATTTTGAATAATTTAACCACTAATCAGGCAAAGTTAGCGAAAGCCCTATCATATTTCATAAACAGTTCCACCTCAGATAAAGTACAACTGACTCACTATACCCAGTTGACTCAGTTATTCGCTTTGATCAGCGAAAACGTACAAGACTTAGGTACGGAGATAGATAGACTAGAGAATATTTTAGCTTTTAGTCGTACAGGCACTTTGCACCATTCTATTTTATCACTTAATGATATCACCTACATGATAAGAAAATTAAACGTTTTGTATGAGCCTGAACAAATTATAAGTTTAGATTTGAGATACTACTATGATCTAATTAGCTTAGCTTAGGATGTTATTTTTTAGATAAAAATATCGTAATTGTCCTAAAATTTCCTTTAACCTCCACATCATCCTATAATCTATACAGACTCTGCCCAGTACCAAATAAATATCATTATGTCATTATCCCACCATTCCCATTCCTAGCAACCGATTCCAAGGAGTATGTGTACATAGAGGCAGAATGCCCGAAGGTCGACACCTGGTACATCTGCGAGCAACAGCTGAGCCACCAGACCCGCACTCAACGTGACTGTATAGATACGCTGATAAATTTACAGGAGGTAGATGAAACGTGTAGTCCCACGCCTATCTCTCTGTCCAAGGAGGCTCTAACGGAGCTAGACAGTCAGCACTACATTATTTCGTTTCCGAAACCTACAAAAGTCAAGATTCTCTGCGGACCAGAACAGCATCAAATCCTAGAAGGCAGTTTTCTAGCAACACTTCCTCAAAATTGCAGTATCCGAGCACCAAGATTCACCATCATCAACTTCAACGATAAAATTCGTGGACAACCTGTCGAAATCAGTATGTTACCACCCTCAACCTCGAACATACAGTTATCTTCCGAGAATCGACCAGTTCATTACAACCTTACTTCAATTGATTTGAATAAACTGCAGGACATCCAGAAGCAAATAACAATGGAAATTCCAATGAAATCAGTCACCATGGACTTACTGACCACCTACCATACTACAATACCTATGTATGTACTGGTGATATTCTGCACAGTTGCATCAATTGCATTTTACTTGCGACATAAGAAGACAAAGAAAGAGAATTCATCGGCTGTCCACGATTTGGAACTTGCAGTTCTACCTGAAACATCCCAGAACATTACTTCAATCAAGAATATGTCTCCGAAAGAGAAAAGATCCGCAATATTCGCCGTAGACATTGGCAAATAGTTGCTCATCTATGAGGGGAGGTGTTACGATATCATCCATCGCCCATCTCCATGTACTCATATTCATCGTCACTTCAGACCACCCACGAAATGCTGAGATTGCAAATGGAATTTTCCCGAATATCACGCGATGCCACCCAAAAACCCTGATGGTGCATTTTTATGTTCTTCGTGGGATCCGTCACCAAATTTCTCGTCGCCTTTACGCTTCAATCGCGATTGCGAGAGGACATTAATTTAGTTGATCAATCGAGATCATTTTTATTGTAAATTAATTTTAAGTGCACAATTGTAACTTTCAACATTAAAGTTATAAAAGGACAATTCATCTCGTTCTCCTTTTTAAAATCCCCTCCGACGGCCAGTACACGTAATTAACTTTTAAACATATCAATTCAAACACAATAACATAAAATAAATATCTGAACTATAAATCAAAACCATCCATACTATACTACAAGGCCACACAACCAAAAAATATGGTCAAAAGACTTCACTGCCAATTTTAAACCCGATTCAAATAACTTTTATGGTAGGTAATGGTTTTAAGGTCACTTCGGTAACAACATCAATTGAAATGAGATCAGAGGGTCAATTACATCACGCTGTTAGACAGACGGACGGTCAAGCCAGAGTCAAACTGTTATATCAAAAAAAGGTTTAACTGAAACGAGGACCGCACGAACGTACACAATAAAAAAATGTATAGGTAAGTTTTCATTTTCATGAATATCACATCAGTTCAGTTCAGTTCAGTTCAAAATTTTTATTGACCATAAAATCATACATATTACTTAGTCAACGTCAATATAATATTAATATTTTTGTATACTACCGCCCGTTCGGAAGTTGTGGGCTTAGGGATGGAGCAAAGAAGGGCAAGAAACTCCCCCGTACCTCTTTTAAAATATCAGAAAATCATCAGGGCATCATTGCGCGTCATCATCGCGTCATTGCATTGCGCTACCAACATCCTGATTACAAGACATACAGAATTGGGCCCATATTTAAATCTCATGCTGATTGTTCTTACTTGTGGCCTGTCAAGTCAAAATAAATACTTTTTATGAACTGTCAAAACGGAACTTTTGTTCCTGAGTTCTATGAAATCACAACAGAATGACGTCATGGAAAAGTGCCATCAAATGCTGTCTTTTTTTGCACTAAATTGACTTTATAAAATATATCTGCTGGAAATATACAATTCTGAGAATGTCAAGCCATTTTGTACATAATGCTTCAACTTAAGACTTGTTCTTAGATTTATTGGATTACCTTGACCACAAGCCTATTGAACTCGTAATTATTATTAGCATACTTCAAAAGCGCCCGTCCCGTTTCGCTCCATTCTTCGGAAAAATCATAAAATTTCATAATTGGAACAGTGTATCTCGACACGACATAGACAATACAACGCTAAGTCACCGGCGCGGCGGTTACTCCACGAGTTTTCGCACGCACAGCTAGTAACCGCCCGCCCGGTTAACGACCCTCTTGTTCGATTCCGCGGGTAAAAACCGATCGTGAATGCGATTGATGCAATCGTAATCGTCGACTAAACGTCTAATTGTGACGACTGTTGACGCAAATTGATTTTGCGGAAGAATTTATTATATAGCGTCACGTCATTTGCCGGACACAGTCACAGGCACGGATCACAGTTGGGACGTGTATAATATAGCAAATATATATCAATTAAATTTTGCTTGATGCTAGCCTATCAATCTATCATAGAAGTTATGGAAATATGACGGATTCTCAATTTGTTTTCGATCGTTTGAGGCTTACAATCATCATTACACCTTAAGAGAAAATTAAAAAGTAAAAATAACAGCCTGTGTGAAAAATTCGCGCCTGATTGGTGAGCGAAAATTCTTCAAAACGTCAATTGGAAAGTCATTTAAAAAAAAAACTATCTAAATAAATTAAATAAATTTTGCCCATAATATCCCCACCCCACCAAGTGGCACACGCCTTTAAGGTCGATCCCACTGATCTGGCACAGTTCCGGCACAGGTCCGTATCAGTGAAAAATATTATTTCATACATTCTCTATGAGAGTAGTCACACTTGTCAGTGTCCGTGATGGCACAGGTCCGTGTCAGTGAAAAATATACTCTCATAGAGAATGTATGAAATATTATTTTTCACTGATACGGACCTGTGCCGGAACTGTGCCAGATCGCTGGGATCACTGATTGTGTGAATCGACCTTTATCCGAATACTAGTAAGATTGAGTCTAGATAGAATTTTCAGAGAAGCTGTTTCGGCGATCACTGCAGAACAGCATTTCTGATGATTGGGTTATGATACATGATATCAATCCATTATCAGCATGTTAACACCATAACATAGCAATTTTTTTAGTGAAAGCTCTATCTCGTAAACAAGAGCTGCTCTATCTCGTAAACAAGAGCTGCTATCTCGTAAACAAGAGCTGCTCTATCTCGTAAACAAGAGCTGTTCTATCTCGTAAACAAGAGCTGCTCTATCTCGTAAACAAGAGCTGCTCTATCTCGTAAACAAGAGCTGCTCTATCTCGTAAACAAGAGCTGCTCTATCTCGTAAACAAGAGCTGCTCTATCTCGTAAACAAGAGCTGCTCTATCTCGTAAACAAGAGCTGCTATCTCGTAAACAAGAGCTGCTCTATCTCGTAAACAAGAGCTGCTCTATCTCGTAAACAAGAGCTGTTCTATCTCGTAAACAAGAGCTGCTCTATCTCGTAAACAAGAGCTGCTCTATCTCGTAAACAAGAGCTGTTCTATCTCGTAAACAAGAGCTGCTCTATCTCGTAAACAAGAGCTGCTCTATCTCGTAAACAAGAGCTGCTATCTCGTAAACAAGAGCTGCTCTATCTCGTAAACAAGAGCTGCTATCTCGTAAACAAGAGCTGCTCTATCTCGTAAACAAGAGCTGCTCTATCTCGTAAACAAGAGCTGCTCTATCTCGTAAACAAGAGCTGCTCTATCTCGTAAACAAGAGCTGCTCTATCTCGTAAACAAGAGCTGCTCTATCTCGTAAACAAGAGCTGCTATCTCGTAAACAAGAGCTGCTCTATCTCGTAAACAAGAGCTGCTATCTCGTAAACAAGAGCTGCTCTATCTCGTAAACAAGAGCTGCTCTATCTCGTAAACAAGAGCTGCTCTATCTCGTAAACAAGAGCTGCTCTATCTCGTAAACAAGAGCTGCTCTATCTCGTAAACAAGAGCTGCTCTATCTCGTAAACAAGAGCTGCTCTATCTCGTAAACAAGAGCTGCTCTATCTCGTAAACAAGAGCTGCTCTATCTCGTAAACAAGAGCTGCTCTATCTCGTAAACAAGAGCTGCTCTATCTCGTAAACAAGAGCTGCTCTATCTCGTAAACAAGAGCTGCTCTATCTCGTAAACAAGAGCTGCTCTATCTCGTAAACAAGAGCTGCTCTATCTCGTAAACAAGAGCTGCTCTATCTCGTAAACAAGAGCTGCTCTATCTCGTAAACAAGAGCTGCTCTATCTCGTAAACAAGAGCTGCTCTATCTCGTAAACAAGAGCTGCTATCTCGTAAACAAGAGCTGCTCTATCTCGTAAACAAGAGCTGCTATCTCGTAAACAAGAGCTGCTCTATCTCGTAAACAAGAGCTGCTCTATCTCGTAAACAAGAGCTGCTCTATCTCGTAAACAAGAGCTGCTCTATCTCGTAAACAAGAGCTGCTCTATCTCGTAAACAAGAGCTGCTCTATCTCGTAAACAAGAGCTGCTCTATCTCGTAAACAAGAGCTGCTCTATCTCGTAAACAAGAGCTGCTCTATCTCGTAAACAAGAGCTGCTCTATCTCGTAAACAAGAGCTGCTCTATCTCGTAAACAAGAGCTGCTCTATCTCGTAAACAAGAGCTGCTCTATCTCGTAAACAAGAGCTGCTCTATCTCGTAAACAAGAGCTGCTCTATCTCGTAAACAAGAGCTGCTCTATCTCGTAAACAAGAGCTGCTCTATCTCGTAAACAAGAGCTGCTCTATCTCGTAAACAAGAGCTGCTCTATCTCGTAAACAAGAGCTGCTCTATCTCGTAAACAAGAGCGGCTCTATCTCGTAAACAAGAGCTGCTCTAACTCGTAAACAAGAGCTGCTCTATCTCGTAAACAAGAGCTGCTCTATCTCGTAAACAAGAGCTGCTCTATCTCGTAAACAAGAGCTGCTCTAACTCGTAAACAAGAGCTGCTACAACAAGCTGAGGGTTTATTGAGGATCAGCGACGACAAATGAGTAAACATCAAGTAATCAAAGTCATTTATCAGACAAAAGTTTCAATGTTGTTGTGCAGTGATCGGGCACTAGTGACGTCACTTACATTTGAACATTCAATCTGAGACCCGAGAAAATACAAATTAACGCACCTCTGAGTCACTCCACTGTAGGTGAATCGAATGAACCAGTTGACATACCTGAAAGTAAATAAAACATATGTACATTAATATAGGGATTCACTGTATTTGTGTGTGCGAGTGTTTCCTATAGCAAAATTATAGCCTAGTTTTTATCAATCCCAAACGATTGAGAAAAGCGCGTTTAATACACTGCAACTACGTCATTCTTGCCACCTCCACCAACACTCAGCCAGCATGATGGAGTATGACTGAATGAAATGAAAAATGAAAACTTACTTTTTTATTTATTCGTATGGCATCTCCTACTAGCAACAGGTATTATATACGTCTTATATAGGTCTTATATTATATACTCATAGGAAAGAAATGATATTCAAGACTAATGAATTCATGTTTTGTTATTCTGAATGTAAGCACATACAAAAAGTATCGATAAAATATTATTATCAATAAATTTTAAATAACTCTTACATTTCAAAAACTTTTATAGGTGCCATTAGCCTGACCAAGTAATTGTACATACTCGTATTTAAGGATCTTTAGCTGCATTTATTACTCTTAAGTTGTACCTACACTGTATTGCTAAATAAAGAATTTTGAAAAACAAAAACAAAAACACTAGCAGCAGGTATAAGTTTATGCCCCTCGGTGATGATAATTGTGCCTCTATCACTCCGTATGGGGAAAGGAGTGACGCTATGTTTGTTTATTTATATTCGATAAGCAGTCTCAAAAACTCGTATCGCAGCATTCGTAGCAGCGCTGCGAGCTTACATCACGCGAAGTAACAAACACTTTCTACACGTTGACATCATCGGTAGGTGTGGCTCGTGTCAGGTGTACGATGCGCACTCTGTAGGCAGGCTATACATTGTACAGATTTACCTATAGGTGTGGAGTTGCCTGAGACAGTGTACAGGTTATAGGTTATATACCTCTAGGTATGGAGTTGTTCGAGACCGGTGTGAGAGGGCAAGATTTCACTGATCTTTTGACTTTGGATGGCCGGACGAGAGGCTTGGGCGGGGATATTACTTGTATAGTTAGCATGAGAGACATATAAATAGACCTATCTATAATGTAAATAAACAGTGGAGGCGATGTCAAGGACGATCTCGAGGTGGACAACTCAAAGAGTGTTCTGCTGAAGATCACTATATACTCTCTATGCGGAACAAGCAGAAGAATAAACATAAACAGCAAAAAAGTTAACATGGTAGTAGACATCCATGTTAACTAACACAAGGATAGATGTTGACATCATTTTGACACTTTCGCTGTGTAGATGTTTCTGATTTTAATAATAATAGTTTCAGGTTGGTAATGAATGATGTGTCAATGTATGTGAGTAGCGCGTGCTCACTCATAGATGCTGACGTTACTGTAGAGGAAGATATTCTATATATATGTATGAAAGGAAGTTGTAAGTATATTTAAGTAATTTAGGCCCGGATGCACGGACGACTGACTGACGGCCTCTCAAAGTCAGTGTCGTCTTTCATACAGTTTTAATTGCATAAATGAAACAGGTAGAGAAAAGTCGCGAAGTCCACTTCTTCCCTAACCTATATACGGTTGTAGAATTAGCATAATTCATTGAATCAATGCTCTAAAACAACCCGGATACAGATCACAGGTATTACGTCTCAACAAGAACCGCTTTAGCAGATATGAGCTCGTATGGAAAGTGGACAAATTGAGCAACAAGCCCTACTCGTATGTGAACGGAACGAAATTAGCTGCCAACCGGAACACGGCCGACCGTATGACGAAGTTATGTTATGCTACCCGCGGGGAAAATTGCCATTTCTCGAGCAGTATTAAAAATTCAAAATTAGTTTATTTCAGTAAGTACATCAGCACAGGTCGTGGGACTCCCCTTTTAAGTTAATAAAAACCTGTGTTAGGGGAGACCGCTCACTCCACATTGGAGAATTACACTTACGTCTTTAAACCAATAGACTTATAAGTATGTGTGTACAGACCGAAACCCAAACTAGCCGGGCAGGCCCAGCCAATCGTGTCCCAGACTGTACCTATAAAATAAGTAATATAACTAATATTTTTTTTATAGTATAACTTTTATAATATGCTTACTATATTACAACTTTCTTCATTTCTGGACACATAAAAATTACTACCGTGTAAGCAAAATATATCCATAAACACACACTGAGCCAGCGTAGTGGAGTATGGCTCAATCTTACAACACACAAATTGACGTGTCAGTCGCTTTAAATGACAGCTCCTGACACTAGTCGCCGTCGTCGCACCTGGTTGACCAAAAGTGAAAAATATACTTAAAAAAATCGGTTTAAGTGCGAGTCCGAATCGCGCAAGGAGGATTCCGATTTTGTACCTCGTACAACACAACTTAAGCACTTAAAACAATAAAACAAAAAGAAAGAAATTAACATGTCTCTTGTATGGGGACCCCCTTCAATTTGTAATATCTCTCGAATTTCAGTATTTGTTGCTGCTGTCGTAACAGATATACTTAATACACATTCTGTAAAAAATAATAATTTCAAGCTATTACGGTTCGTGCTCTGGGACCCGCGGACGGACGGGCGGACGGACGGAGGGACGGACGGATGGACCGACGGACAGCGGAGCCTTAGTAATACGGGACCCCGTTTGGCATCCTTCGGGTACGGTACCCTAAAAAGGTGAGGTAACTTCTAGATGTTAGAGATAGAAAACAGCTGCTACTGCAGGCTTCCAACCACTGCTGATATGATTTACTAAACGCATTGGACAGACAGAGGCACGACACGACTCTAACGTAACACTTCAGATACCATCGACCCATTCCGAACAACCAAGTAACATCCACCTTAGATACATCAAGACAGGTGCGATACTTATAGCCTTTATTATATAGAGTGAATTGGGAGTACAATCGTATGGTGTGGTTGACTGTTCATTATTATGTGCCTCGTATTGTGAAACGCGGCGATCCTTTTGAACGATTCTTAGTGAAAATAATAAATCATTGGTATTCTTTGAGTGTATTTTTAGAGTATTTTAGACGTTTCCTATGCAGGGTAGTAGAGGCACGTTTTTTTATTGTGTCCGGTTTTAGTACTTCATAATTAAATGTATGCTAAAATGCACTGGTATGGTGCTGCAAAAACTATAATTTCATAACACCAAACGCATTATTGCCGTAGAATTGCATCGCAAATTCATACTCACCACGCAACGAGGTAGATTACAAGTTATTAATATGTTGGAGAGATTGAGATCCGAGACGCAACCACTCGTATTTAGTAGCTGCTGGATTTAAAGTCACCCAAAAGCGAATAAGACCTAACGCAAAAAAGACGATTAGTAGGCTAATTGCGCCTTACAGCTTATAAGTTACAGGCCAGTCTAACTTGCCATTAAATTCGCAGGTAAACGGCTATTCCCGAATTTTTTATATTTTGTTAGGACCACTACCTGTGCTAACTTTGCAGTACTCGACAAACCGCAAAATTTTCGCACTTATTAGTGGAAAAAATGCGCCAACTAGAGGAGTGGTAGCAAGTGGTAGCTCTATGAGATAACTATCAGGTTGCATCAGGGTTTTATGAATCATCTTGCATCTTGTTGCGAATGCAGACTGTTTTCATAATTACATCTACTAAAATCTTTGCTGACCCCAAGTAGACTAAAAACTAAACCTTTCCTACATAATATAAAGCTTTAAAAAATAAGGAAACTATGATAACTATTCGTCGAAATATATTATGATAATAGTTTTTGAAGTAAAACTTCTTAGGGCACGGGGGTAAAATTTATTTAACCTCTCAACTGTGGGTTATTCATATATTTGCTTTTCAATTGCTACTAGCCGGGTGCTGTCACGAGTGGCTAAGAAATGTAACGGAAATTGGAATCGGTGACGTCAGGGTCGGCTGAAGACTTTTAAAACCGCAACTATTTTCAATAAGGTTTTTAACTAATCAGATAAGATAATAATACATTCGTACAATAAAGAATGTTAATTAGTGAGAGAAAAACCTGATGAAACGTTAACAAATAAAAATTATTTTAAGCATTCTTCCACGAGTTCTTGATTTCCGGTATGGCCAAGATGGCGCCGCCGCCGCCGCCGCCGCTGGCTGGGACAAACCGGACAAACAAACCAACTAGCATGACTCAAACTACTTCGTTCAACCTCTTTGTTGGAACCGGAACTTATGTTTGACAGCTTTGCGATGCGATCCATACAGTTTGTAAGAAAAGAGTTTCATCAATGTCACACGGGTCGATATGGATTTCTAAAACAAGCAAAGCAATGCATACATTTGAGCGAGACGGCTTAAAGACGTGACGTCAGATGGTATATAATCTGAGCGAGATGCAAATAGTAGTGACACTATTGAATGAGTTAAGTATATCACCACGAGCGCGACAAATTGTAGATAAGGAATGGTGGGAAATAAATGACATGACGTATTAAAAGTAAGTACAAGTATAAAATAATTTCAAATAATCGGACGTCTGAAACTTAAAAGTAACTTGAAGCAGAGATTGGATCTCAAAATTGGAAATTTAAATCTCTTTTAGTATAGGTAGGTATAGGTGTATAGTATATGTACCACTTAATGATCTAGCTACAGAAGTTTTACTTCTAACACGTGTACGGTGCTACACGCGTTTTTTTTTGCCTAGTTCACCATTCATAAATGTTATTTACTAAAGATTAGATTATTATATATTTTATTTTAAATTATATATTAGATTAGATTAATTATATATTAAATTAGAATTAGACTAATTATCATATAGTTAATCTACCAGTTACTTTTCTAAGTACTCGTCTCTGACTGTTGATAGATAGATAGATAGATTTATTCACTGTTTTAATACACACAAATACAAACAGCCTGTTGTACGATACTTCACGAAATGTCCACGTGTACCCACGTATATTTAACAATTGATGTACCCTGCTCGCATGAATGCCAGCATCACGCACAAACCTCCGTGGTTTATGTGATGTAAATGTACTTAATTAAGACGGTTACCTCCATTTGTTAAATAAATAAATAAATAATAAATATGGCCATATAAACTTTTTATATAGAGTGATTTAGTTTAATTCATTACCTATGTAATAAGCAGCATTCAAATAAGCATATATAGCGTCCTAGTCTTGAGTCTAAAGCCTTTCGGCTAACATTAACAGTAACAGGGACAGTTCATTTAATAGTTTATTTATCATGACAGGATGTCAAAACAATAGAGCTCCCAAAGCGACGCATCGTTTATTTGATAACGGTAAATCTAGCTCCGTGACATGACGTTCGGTATTGTAACCGTCAATTACTAGGCGGCCTGAACTCGCGGGTAATTGTTATACGGTTGTTACTTGTCGATTGGTTCAAGTTTTATGTTCGTGTGAACTAAAGGCGTGCTTCACTAGGTAGACCGTGTAAGCCAAATTCGTAGCTTTACAACATTATAAGGTACTATAAATAGGCTGCGGCTGTATAAATATATTAAACAAATATACCTAAATAAAAGTACTTAAATTTAATATGGTAGAGAAAGATAGTGTTCTTTCAACCGACTTTTAAATATGTTAAGTGACGGACTGTCTCTAATAGCGTTGGGGAGTTTGTTCCAGAGTTTTATGGCGTGAAGTCGGAACCCATGTTCGTAGGCGGCAGTGTTGTGTTGCGGAGTTATAAGTAGCGACCGAGTGTGCGATCTCCGTGGCCTATCCGAGGACAGAAATTCGAATCGATCACGTAAGAAACCAGGGTAGCGAGGATTAAATAATATGTTCTTGCTCTTATGCTTTCCACGTACAAGTAGAATAAATACAAATAAGCTGTCTGTGTCTTTATGAGCAACATCGCAGCCTAATATTACATTACAATATCAATAGGAACTACAACAAAAGGGCTGCAGAGCTTGCAACATACTCCCGAAAGTTTCGTTAGTTCGTTACAGAATTATCGTTAGTTCGCTAAAATATCGAGAGAAAGACGCTAAACTGATTGACACGACCTGCGCGCGCGCCGGGCCGTGTACACATTGACAAGGAGTTGTTGACATAATATTGAGACTAAGCGTTTTGGGGCTGATGTGATAGAAACGTCGCATTAATAAACAATTTCGTTTTCATCTTCATCCGCAATTTATCACGTAAAACTTACTTTGTAATTTTATTGTATTTTTATATTTCAATTAATTTAATACACATAAAATAATACATTCATTACACAATGGAAAATTGAGAATTCATGTCTTTCGGCCAATGCGTTTTTTTTCCGGTCTATGACGACGTTATTTATATGACGTTCTATCTAGTGGTACTTAATATATGCTTTTAAACTTCCAATATCTTTATTATACCGGGTAAGTTATTTGTTGTAAATAATAAAGGCTTGCCACAATGACGTGTGTCTTGGTATTTGACTGTTCGTTTTTACTTGGTTTGTTTCATAATGCATCTTGCGTTTCACTTTGCCAAGACACCCTTCTCAATCTATAGACTCTTTCTGCTAAACTATGATTGATGTAAGCGCGTTTTTGTTCAAATTGGGGCCACCGCTGTGACCTTTCAACAGAACAGCTTTTTGTCGATCAGTCGGTGTGAAAAGAAATGTGATGGGCTGTGAAACTGTTTTGGTGTTGCGTAACTAAGTGTGCTTATTCTTGTCTGAAAAGTTCTGTTACACACCCAAACCCAACCAACACCCAGCAGAGAAATTAACTTTCTTCTTTTTTTAAATAAAAGGCCAGCATAAATACGATACAAAACTGACACAGCGCCACGCCTATAACAATACAGGATGACAGAGGCACAGATGCGCCCACATACATTATATTATTTACATAATAGTATAAGTATAAGCCTTTAACCTTACATTACATAATAGTTAGCTTTAACCTTACCTGTATCCGATGTAAGTTTCATGTGATAGCATATTTATGAATTACTCCCAGGGCACAAAATGCCATATTTGACAGTCAGTCTCCATAACTGACGCCGACAAGCCGATTCGGCCCTTTGGAGCAATCTTTGCGATTTCTATTACAAAATAAGGAATCATTGTACAACGTGAGATTAGAAGCAATCACGTGTACTTGTATTTGTTTATAAAAACAATGCTAACTAACTTATCTTCTAATTTGATTTGCTAATTAACGCTAACCTTTTAATAGTGGGTAATTTATGACAATAACATTTCAATTGTTATCTGCCCGTAGCAGCCATTCACACTGACGAGGGGATAGACCTGTCTCCAATCCCTTTGCTTTGTAATCTGATCTCAATGTTGCAAGTTTCTTGAAACAAAGAGACTGATTGCACTAAACTGACAGCAGAAAAACTCGGGGTCAAAAAAGGGAATTTTCAACTATGCCATGTTTTAAAGTCGAGTCAATAAAAACAAACACTTAATTTAACGCTCGGTTAGTTTTCGGTACCCCACCGGGCTCATCCACCGAGGCGGGTTTCATCAAACGTTTAACTAAACATCTTTTGAAATAATGAACTAGATCTCTACTCACTTTAACTACAGTGGAACGAGACCATTAAATATTGCAGGGAGATTAGAGTTTGATGAACAAGTGGTCAGATGTGGAGCAATCATGGGGGAACGAATTAGGGAGTTCATCGATAAAAGATGGCGAAATAACCTAACCTCAGAATATAAATGAATGGAAGTGAGTGGCCGGCGTGGGACAGATGAAGCGCTTGGCGAAGAACAGAGAAGAGCATGGAGAGTTGACCGTCAACATCCACCAGTGTAGAGGTGCTATAAGAACAGAGAAGAGCATGGAGAGTTGACCGTCAACATCCACCAGTGTAGAGGTGTTATAAGAACAGAGAAGAGCATGGAGAGTTGACCGTCAACATCCACCAGTGTAGAGGTGCTATAAGAACAGAGAAGAGCATGGAGAGTTGACCGTCAACATCCACCAGTGTAGAGGTGCTATAAGAACAGAGAAGAGCATGGAGAGTTGACCGTCAACATCCACCAGTGTAGAGGTGCTATAAGAACAGAGAAGAGCATGGAGAGTTGACCGTCAACATCCACCAGTGTAGAGGTGCTATAAGAACAGAGAAGAGCATGGAGAGTTGACCGTCAACATCCACCAGTGTAGAGGTGCTATAAGAACAGAGAAGAGCATGGAGAGTTGACCGTCAACATCCACCAGTGTAGAGGTGCTATAAGAACAGAGAAGAGCATGGAGAGTTGACCGTCAACATCCACCAGTGTAGAGGTGCTATAAGAACAGAGAAGAGCATGGAGAGTTGACCGTCAACATCCACCAGTGTAGAGGTGCTATAAGAACAGAGAAGAGCATGGAGAGTTGACCGTCAACATCCACCAGTGTAGAGGTGTTATAAGAACAGAGAAGAGCATGGAGAGTTGACCGTCAACCACCACCAGTGTAGAGGTGTTATAAGAACAGAGAAGAGCATGGAGAGTTGACCGTCAACATCCACCAGTGTAGAGGTGCTATAAGAACAGAGAAGAGCATGGAGAGTTGACCGTCAACATCCACCAGTGTAGAGGTGTTATAAGAACAGAGAAGAGCATGGAGAGTTGACCGTCAACATCCACCAGTGTAGAGGTGCTATAAGAACAGAGAAGAGCATGGAGAGTTGACCGTCAACATCCACCAGTGTAGAGGTGCTATAAGAACAGAGAAGAGCATGGAGAGTTGACCGTCAACATCCACCAGTGTAGAGGTGCTATAAGAACAGAGAAGAGCATGGAGAGTTGACCGTCAACCACCACCAGTGTAGAGGTGCTATAAGAACAGAGAAGAGCATGGAGAGTTGACCGTCAACATCCACCAGTGTAGAGGTGCTATAAGAACAGAGAAGAGCATGGAGAGTTGACCGTCAACATCCACCAGTGTAGAGGTGTTATAAGAACAGAGAAGAGCATGGAGAGTTGACCGTCAACCACCACCAGTGTAGAGGTGCTATAAGAACAGAGAAGAGCATGGAGAGTTGACCGTCAACATCCACCAGTGTAGAGGTGCTATAAGAACAGAGAAGAGCATGGAGAGTTGACCGTCAACATCCACCAGTGTAGAGGTGCTATAAGAACAGAGAAGAGCATGGAGAGTTGACCGTCAACCACCACCAGTGTAGAGGTGCTATAAGAACAGAGAAGAGCATGGAGAGTTGACCGTCAACATCCACCAGTGTAGAGGTGCTATAAGAACAGAGAAGAGCATGGAGAGTTGACCGTCAACATCCACCAGTGTAGAGGTGCTATAAGAACAGAGAAGAGCATGGAGAGTTGACCGTCAACATCCACCAGTGTAGAGGTGCTATAAGAACAGAGAAGAGCATGGAGAGTTGACCGTCAACATCCACCAGTGTAGAGGTGCTATAAGAACAGAGAAGAGCATGGAGAGTTGACCGTCAACATCCACCAGTGTAGAGGTGTTATAAGAACAGAGAAGAGCATGGAGGGTTGACCGTCAACCACCACCAGTGTAGAGGTGCTATAAGAACAGAGAAGAGCATGGAGAGTTGACCGTCAACATCCACCAGTGTAGAGGTGCTATAAGAACAGAGAAGAGCATGGAGAGTTGACCGTCAACATCCACCAGTGTAGAGGTGCTATAAGAACAGAGAAGAGCATGGAGAGTTGACCGTCAACCACCACCAGTGTAGAGGTGCTATAAGAACAGAGAAGAGCATGGAGAGTTGACCGTCAACATCCACCAGTGTAGAGGTGCTATAAGAACAGAGAAGAGCATGGAGAGTTGACCGTCAACCACCACCAGTGTAGAGGTGCTATAAGAACAGAGAAGAGCATGGAGAGTTGACCGTCAACATCCACCAGTGTAGAGGTGCTATAAGAACAGAGAAGAGCATGGAGAGTTGACCGTCAACATCCACCAGTGTAGAGGTGCTATAAGAACAGAGAAGAGCATGGAGAGTTGACCGTCAACATCCACCAGTGTAGAGGTGCTATAAGAACAGAGAAGAGCATGGAGAGTTGACCGTCAACATCCACCAGTGTAGAGGTGCTATAAGAACAGAGAAGAGCATGGAGAGTTGACCGTCAACATCCACCAGTGTAGAGGTGTTATAAGAACAGAGAAGAGCATGGAGAGTTGACCGTCAACCACCACCAGTGTAGAGGTGCTATAAGAACAGAGAAGAGCATGGAGAGTTGACCGTCAACATCCACCAGTGTAGAGGTGCTATAAGAACAGAGAAGAGCATGGAGAGTTGACCGTCAACATCCAGCAGTGGAGAGGTGCTATAAGAACAGAGAAGAGCATGGAGAGTTGACCGTCAACATCCACCAGTGTAGAGGTGCTATAAGAACAGAGAAGAGCATGGAGAGTTGACCGTCAACATCCACCAGTGTAGAGGTGCTATAAGAACAGAGAAGAGCATGGAGAGTTGACCGTCAACATCCACCAGTGTAGAGGTGTTATAAGAACAGAGAAGAGCATGGAGAGTTGACCGTCAACCACCACCAGTGTAGAGGTGCTATAAGAACAGAGAAGAGCATGGAGAGTTGACCGTCAACATCCACCAGTGTAGAGGTGCTATAAGAACAGAGAAGAGCATGGAGAGTTGACCGTCAACATCCAGCAGTGGAGAGGTGCTATAAGAACAGAGAAGAGCATGGAGAGTTGACCGTCAACATCCACCAGTGTAGAGGTGCTATAAGAACAGAGAAGAGCATGGAGAGTTGACCGTCAACATCCACCAGTGTAGAGGTGCTATAAGAACAGAGAAGAGCATGGAGAGTTGACCGTCAACATCCACCAGTGTAGAGGTGTTATAAGAACAGAGAAGAGCATGGAGAGTTGACCGTCAACCACCACCAGTGTAGAGGTGCTATAAGAACAGAGAAGAGCATGGAGAGTTGACCGTCAACATCCACCAGTGTAGAGGTGCTATAAGAACAGAGAAGAGCATGGAGAGTTGACCGTCAACATCCACCAGTGTAGAGGTGCTATAAGAACAGAGAAGAGCATGGAGAGTTGACCGTCAACATCCACCAGTGTAGAGGTGCTATAAGAACAGAGAAGAGCATGGAGAGTTGACCGTCAACATCCACCAGTGTAGAGGTGCTATAAGAACAGAGAAGAGCATGGAGAGTTGACCGTCAACATCCACCAGTGTAGAGGTGCTATAAGAACAGAGAAGAGCATGGAGAGTTGACCGTCAACATCCACCAGTGTAGAGGTGTTATAAGAACAGAGAAGAGCATGGAGAGTTGACCGTCAACCACCACCAGTGTAGAGGTGCTATAAGAACAGAGAAGAGCATGGAGAGTTGACCGTCAACATCCACCAGTGTAGAGGTGCTATAAGAACAGAGAAGAGCATGGAGAGTTGACCGTCAACATCCACCAGTGTAGAGGTGCTATAAGAACAGAGAAGAGCATGGAGAGTTGACCGTCAACCACCACCAGTGTAGAGGTGCTATAAGAACAGAGAAGAGCATGGAGAGTTGACCGTCAACATCCACCAGTGTAGAGGTGCTATAAGAACAGAGAAGAGCATGGAGAGTTGACCGTCAACCACCACCAGTGTAGAGGTGCTATAAGAACAGAGAAGAGCATGGAGAGTTGACCGTCAACATCCACCAGTGTAGAGGTGCTATAAGAACAGAGAAGAGCATGGAGAGTTGACCGTCAACCACCACCAGTGTAGAGGTGCTATAAGAACAGAGAAGAGCATGGAAAGTTGACCGTCAACCACCACCAGTGTAGAGGTGCTATAAGAACAGAGAAGAGCATGGAGAGTTGACCGTCAACATCCACCAGTGTAGAGGTGCTATAAGAACAGAGAAGAGCATGGAGAGTTGACCGTCAACCACCACCAGTGTAGAGGTGCTATAAGAACAGAGAAGAGCATGGAGAGTTGACCGTCAACATCCACCAGTGTAGAGGTGTTATAAGAACAGAGAAGAGCATGGAGAGTTGACCGTCAACATCCACCAGTGTAGAGGTGCTATAAGAACAGAGAAGAGCATGGAGAGTTGACCGTCAACATCCACCAGTGTAGAGGTGCTATAAGAACAGAGAAGAGCATGGAGAGTTGACCGTCAACCACCACCAGTGTAGAGGTGCTATAAGAACAGAGAAGAGCATGGAGAGTTGACCGTCAACATCCACCAGTGTAGAGGTGCTATAAGAACAGAGAAGAGCATGGAGAGTTGACCGTCAACATCCACCAGTGTAGAGGTGCTATAAGAACAGAGAAGAGCATGGAGAGTTGACCGTCAACATCCACCAGTGTAGAGGTGCTATAAGAACAGAGAAGAGCATGGAGAGTTGACCGTCAACATCCACCAGTGTAGAGGTGTTATAAGAACAGAGAAGAGCATGGAGAGTTGACCGTCAACATCCACCAGTGTAGAGGTGCTATAAGAACAGAGAAGAGCATGGAGAGTTGACCGTCAACATCCACCAGTGTAGAGGTGCTATAAGAACAGAGAAGAGCATGGAGAGTTGACCGTCAACATCCACCAGTGTAGAGGTGTTATAAGAACAGAGAAGAGCATGGAGAGTTGACCGTCAACATCCACCAGTGTAGAGGTGCTATAAGAACAGAGAAGAGCATGGAGAGTTGACCGTCAACATCCACCAGTGTAGAGGTGCTATAAGAACAGAGAAGAGCATGGAGAGTTGACCGTCAACATCCAGCAGTGGAGAGGTGCTATAAGAACAGAGAAGAGCATGGAGAGTTGACCGTCAACCACCACCAGTGTAGAGGTGCTATAAGAAGAATACCGAACTCTATTTCTGTTTTTGATATAGTACCTGTCCACATTTCTAATAAAATGCATACTGCATGTTACAGATTGATTTTTCAATCCTCAGATAACGTCTCTCTATCTGTTTATCTGGGGAAGAAAGAACATCGAATTTTTCTGGGATACTTAAAGTTGAAATTCTCTAAAACGTCGCAATTTTCGCGTACACCTACAAAACATATTTTGTATATTCAATAATATATTTTAACAATCAATATATTTTGTCAAAATGTCGCAACTAATAGGCTTTGTATATATTGTCGTTGTTGTTCTTTAAAGTGAGCTCATGCATGATCTACGAAAGCTAATAAAAGTCCAGATGCAATATCTACTTGTGAGAGTAAAAGCTTTACAAAGCTTAGCGTGTTTTTGTTGCATTAGCCTACGTATTGTAACTTGACACGGTAAGGCATCTAACCTCATAATTAGACCATGTGAGCATGACTTCATGCCGGTAATATCCTATTACAATATACACGGAAGTGTGCTCAAACTTTTTGTGAAAAAAAAATATCCTGTATCTTATCGTATTGGAAACAATATGGTAATGTTCTCAGTATTTACAGTGTACCTTAAAAATCATAAGAGTATCGTGAGGAAACCTTGATATCTGCAAAGCTATATTTATTGTGCCTATGCGGCCTCATATAGGAAAAGGCAAGACGCAACGATATATTTTTAAACTTTGACGCAGTGCGTAGTTGTTAAAAAACAAAAGAATATTTATCACGTTCTTAAGTTAAATTCTTTCCGGTCCATAGAAAGCATTTTAACTTGCATAAATAATTATGGCTTTCTCTCGCATAATAACGCATATTCTGCATATCATTCGCATTTCTCGATTCTCGTTACATTACGATGACATTGCAGAATCGATTATTGGATCTTGATAATAGTTGTTGATTGGTTTGAAAAACAAAACCTTCTAAGAAGTTTAATATATTTTTTGTATTAGTAAGTAACTATGATATTTTAATGAGCTGCTTATAATATCAGATATGTATATACATACACATAATATGAGTTGTTCAATGGATGTGAATGACAAAAAAGACAACTTTTGGTTTATTGTTTTTGAATATTCATTATAAAAAGTCACGCAAATATAAAGTAAAATGTATGTATATGTCAAAAATTCTGATTACGTTACTTTCGCTTACCTGCGCCACCAATGTAAGTTGGCAGTTACAGTCATCGAGCAGTTAGTTGACCAATGACGGCCATACAGAATGAATACATCTTTCCTATCGGTCAATTTACACCTACACATACTTATGCAAATATATTTATCAAAATCCAACCTGTTCGGCAAAATACATTACCCCTTATAAGGCAGAGAGTGAACACGTTTTCTTTAATTTTGGACTCTACAACAACGGTATAGAATTAAATTACAGGTGTTTTAGGTCAGAGACATCCTGGTTTTATATCAACAGTGATCACCAACCAGTTCGAAATGTCAAAACTACAGATGTGGAGCTGTAAGCTTCCCAACCCAACCTTGCTTAGAGTCTGAGCCAAGGTCATTCGCTTGCCCTTTCAATTAAAGCCATAACTCATTGTTGCAAAGTTTAGTTTTGAATGGCTGACGAAAATGGTCGCTTATTATTTACAGTGATACTAAAAAACTGTTCGTTTGTTTTTAATATGTGATTGGCTTAGTTATTTTATTTTATTTACCCGATCGTTTCTTGTTTCTTGCCTTTGGTACATGGCGCCACTGGTGCGTAATAGGCCTGACGACTGTATCAAATAAATAATCAAAGATTTAATGATTCTAAGGGAAAGGGAAAACCATTCGGCCATTTTGATCGAAACAGGAATCATAGCGCATGACGTTGCATGACGTCATAACAATGTAAACATCATCTGATTTATGCTGATTACTCATTTGGACATTGACATGTTTACTTATGCGTGACATCAAAGCCGATGCCATGACACCTGAGAGCTTTTTTCGCGCACTATTACAAAATATTAGAAAAATGGCTTTAAACTTCGTTAAACTTTAGTTTATTACCGGAATAAAGTTTTTTTCGTAAATAGTAAATGTGTACCCACATTATGTGATGTGATGCCTATTATGCTTGAGCTCTTTCGGTGTATTTACTTTTACTCAGATTATACGTGTGAGCTGAAAACCAGCGTTACGTGCAGCTCAGTGCTACACGTAACACAAGCTGAGCTCAAACCATTTTTACGACCGTAAACTACGGTACTAGTACTACTACTATTTTTTTCCATATAATTCCCTGTGTTTATTTGTCAAATAAATATATCTCTATTTCTTTTTCTAGAGTTACTAGTTACGTAGAGTAAAATTATGCGTCCTTTTAATAAAATGTTAAGAAATCGCCTGGAATGTTGTTTTTCGCAATATGTGTTGGATAGTCGGCCTTACCATTGTCAAAATAAACGAAAAGTAGCTATTTGGATTTAGATAAAATGTGGTCAGTAAAAAACTGGTTTATAATTTTTTGTGGTATTTTAATATTCCTAACATAACCTAATTGATATTTTGCGAGTGAATCACGACACCATTTTAGTAGATCAGGGTCAAGAATGAAGTCTTTTTAATGGTTAATTATTAAACTACATAGAACCTACACTTATTTTTAACGGATGTTTGACAAACAAGTTACAGTATGTTATTAATAAATACAGTGGCTTTGATTACCCATTGATTACACAGATACACACCTAAGATAAGATAATCGTCTATTTAAAAATATATATATACAGATTCACTTATTAATTAGGTACGTATTTTTTTAGGAATTACATAGATTACCGGTGGCCCTCACACTAGGTTAGACCTGTATCGCGAGGCCCAGTTCTTTGACATAAGAATTACAACTTAGGTTTAACTTACGGCAAGAGGTATCCATTATAATTATGCTGTTTGTAAGTAAACAATGGAAGTATGTGTGGAGATAAGATCAGAATCAAATCAAATAATAAAATTTAATCAAATCAAATTAATGCTGTGTCCACACTTTGCCAGCCATGAAAATAATTTCACTGTTACTTCGCCACAGCTGTATAGAGATCGGAAGAATTTCCCACGAAGCTTCAGCTACCTGCCTCAAGACCCCTTCAGCATGCTGAGTTCACATCGGCACATTGCTGAGCATAGGCCTCTTTACGATAGAAATAAATTTAACTAATCGTCATGGGCCTGATCTTCAGAAGCAAAGAGCGTTCGTAAAGCACGTAAATTTCATTTAGCTACTTAAAAAAATCGACGTATGACCAAGCGTGGCGCTACTACCTCTATGCCTCCAGCCAGTCAGTCTTGCAACATCGCATCCACTTGATCTTGATGTTACAGTCGAACCATCGAACCGTATCTTAATACAACTCTCATTAGTTTATGTGATGACAAACTCTTTTAACAAGACCAACAAGACAATAATAAAGAGTAACGTGTTAAGTAAGATCGGTAAACGACCTCTGCAAACTGTGCACAAAAACGTGCGTAAACATTTTCTGCTAATTCGAGAAGATTTACATTTTTGTGATACATACAGCTCGTCTACGGCCTTTCTCAGTTATAACTATAGTAACCAATAACTATAGTAACCATATCCCATGAACACTTATCAATCGTACGTACCTAATGCTGATATGTTTCACTTCTTACCCTAACATTTCTGTTATTTAAACCTAATCGTAACTCACTTAACTAAATATTTATCTATAAGTAATTTGTAAAACCTTCCTAACTGATTACGATAAACAAGTTATACTTACTATTGTAATGAACCTACTTCCTTACTACAGTATTATTTTTCTAAAATATTGACTTACATGTAACTTACAAAGTAATTTTTAAAAGTTCATACGTCATTATGTTAAATTTTATTTTATTGCCAACCAAGTATACGAAAGATGCCTGGCTACCCATGGCACAGGGTATCCTAGTTTGGGAGCCAGGAACACAAAATGTAAACAAAGTAGGCAAATAAAACGTTTTCATTTCATTTCATTTCATTTCATAAATCAAAACAAGATTACCTAATAAAATAACACAATAATATTTACTAGCAATCCAAAAAAATATTATAAAAGGGTAGGCATGTCATTAATGGTTTACAGACATGGAAATTAATGACATCACAAGAGCGCACAATGGCTCCAGCCGCGTTGTAGTAGTCAGTAGAGTTGTATGTGCTCTCAGCGCGTGCTGTTTACTATCATTGATCATGACGACGGTAATTACATTTTCTCCGAGTAGTGCATAGCGTCATGCCAAAACAAGCGGCCGTGTGTGCTGCTGCCCACTCAATTGGGAATCAATTTACTCAATAACTAAGGTGCTTGGATGCAGCCATCTAATGCGGAATATTATGAAAAGAAGAATTTGAAATTGTTGAAAATTTCCGCCAAAGCCCAATTTATGAAAAAGTTGAAAATATAAAACTGCCAGTCATTGAACTACTGTTACTAGCGAACGTAGTAATGGTAACTCAATGCTACCAGTCTGTCTTGGTACTAAAATCTCACAACTGTTGCTAATTCGTTACACATTTGATCAAAAGATCGATGACAAAATCTACTTTGAATAAAATGTGAACTTAAAAACTATGCAATTTCAACACATCTGTCGGCTCTACCCTGAAAGGTTCAGAGCATTAGAAAGGATTTGTCCTCAAGTAAGGTGAGGGTCGTGAACGGGCGGCGCGGGCGTGCGGTTCGGTACCCGGCCAGACACAAAATGTCAGGGGTGAGAGTTGCGGACACGACTCTGACATTTAAAAAAAGAAACAACTACATACAAACAATGTTTGGTATGTACGAAATACTGGAGTAGATACATAAGTACTAAGTAGATTTCTGTATGTTTATATATGTATTCATCTGTATACTATTTTATTGATCTGAATTCTTCAGAGATCATGTCGATGGCCTGGCTAAACGTGGTCACAATAAATTGTGGCTCTGCCATCCCGTATATGAAAAGTCCTGACGCTAGGTTTGTTAAGTTTTTAGGGTTTCGTATCTCAGAAGGAGAAACCCTTATAGGATCACTCGTGCGTCTGTCCGTCCGTACGTCTGTCCGTCACAGGCAATTTACTCAGAACATATTGGACCGATGAAGTTGAAAATTGGTACACATATCAAATCTGTGACCCAAAGACAGAGGTGCAATGTAAGTGTATAAATATGGAATGTAAAGGCCTCTTTTGGGGGGCCAAATGATAAAAATAAAACTTTAAAAATTCGAAATATGCCGTGTGACATATAAAATGAAAGAATGAAAGCGCATAGTGTTTGGCGCATCTTAAATGTATTTTTATAATATTTTCAAGACTCATTTTGTAAAAGTTGTGCTCCATAACATGACCGATTCAAAACCTCTAGGGTATTTCCCGAAGTGCTAAAAATCTGAAATTTGGTATGCAATCACATGTTTGCACCCATATCCCATAAAAACTCCGAAATCTACAACTTTGACCCCCTAACTCACTAAACCTGGGGTGCAAAGTTTGTATCAAAAACTGAATTTTAGGGTACTTTTAGGGTATTTTGTTGGTGTTAGTCCTATTTTTGTTGTACGAAACCCTCTCAACGCAAGTCCAACTCGCACTTGGCAGCTTATTTTTATTTTCAAGGAGATTGGTATGAAATCAAACGAATCTATTATGATAGCATCAGAGCATTGCAGTTTTAAGTTAACAAAATTACAAATTTCACTTAATCGATTTCCAGTTCACATAAACAAGCGTCTTTACTTCCTACTTGATCCAATCGACTTACGATCTAATCACAGAACCAAGAAGCTTCAATCGGTCTAGAATCTCTCCGAAACAAACACAGCCTTCAAAGTGGTATGGTCTGACTCTGTCTGTCTGTTTTCTGTAATACCCGCGAAAGTTCCACACCTACGTGCTTTGAGTTTGGATATCAATAAGATCTCACTTTTACATTACAATTTCGGTACAAGAGGCTTGTTGTTGTTTCAAACGCACATTTTCTAAAATAAAAGAGAAGTATTGTTTTGTTTTAGAATCGAAACATTTTGTGGAACATACACCTGAATGAAATCGTCTCACTTAATCAGTTAGTTACGATACTGATACCTTGACAAATACAATCTACTTAATTGAGTGGCGACTTTTTTGTGTCCAAGCTACCAAATAAAAAAATCATAGCGTCACGCCTTTTCCCATACAGAGAGCCCAATAAATAATTAGGTTCAAGTTAGTTTTTTTTTTTTCAAAACACTTCACAATCGCTTCATATTGTATTACGAGTACTTTGTCATTTCAGTGTGCCTTGTCAAACAATCATTATTAACAAAAGCAACTAACATCATTTATTTAGTCCGGTACGTAAGTAGTTTCGATAGCCGTTGCTGCGACGAACGTTCTTGCGAAAAAAAAACCACTCCACGTACAATAAAAACATAATTATGAAAACGCATCCAACGATGAATGCCATCTTAACTCCAGCCTAGAATCCATCTAACTATCAATTGAAAGGCTCGTTGGCGAGGCGAAGCTGAATGGCTCTAAAATTGAAAGCGTTCCCACAGACCAGCGCGCCGCGGTGGAGGTTGAATCGAAAACTATTGCATTGAGAACCGACTAACAAGATCATTGTTCAGTTAAGGTGGAGGCTTCGCATGTTGGTGGACTGTGCTTGAGATACGGAGATGTCGAAAATGGACGTTAAAGATTTGAAGTACACTTTAAGCCCCGTAATAATTACCCGCTCTCAGGTCTTAGAGCGCGTGTAAATGACACATTTGTTACGCTGGAACCATTGTAACACAGCTGACACTACTGTAATAGCTGGGAATAGTTTATTGATGGCTTTAAAAAAAAACACTATACTTGCGTAGCGTCATTATGGGTGGCATAGGCTTATTAGATCTCACGTAGACAGTAAAATTATGAGTCTGAAAGAACTGAAATTGCAAAATAGGATCAGCAGGGTAGAGAATTCATAAAATAAAGATAATTTGAACCACATATGGCCTGTAAGATTAAGTGTGTGTTATGCCAAACAAGAAAGGTCGGTTAATATAAAGAAACTAGATAGTTTTAACAGGAAAGTAAAAGTGGTTCCGCGGTGGCTAGTTATCTACTTTTACGTGTCAATCACAGATTTTTTACGCGGAAGGCACAATTCAGAAGCTAGTTTTCGTTTTGCTTCAACACTAAAAATATTAGTTACCTAATTTAACTACAGTTGAGACATTTTCTTTCGACTAGTTATATTTATTTAGGGTGTTTGTGAAGTTGTTTTGTTTTCAGTTGTATTAATTGTTTTGTTGTTTAACTAAAATATGTATTTTAACTATGTGAATAAACACAAAACTTCTTATTGTTATAATTTATCTGCTTCTAATTTATTATTCGCTTACCCACACGTATCATATTACTACAATTTCAATTCAATTAAATTTCAATTTCAATTTATATTAATTGCAATAAAGAACATGTTATAAGGTCTTAAATAATTACAGTTCAGTCTCAATGTCATTTTACCCTTAGGGCGTAGCAATATTAAGATACATGACTAGATCAATATCATCTAAATAAATTTGTTAAATCAATGCCATAGATAAAAAGTAGACCATAAATTTACAATAGTGAAGGATTAAAATAGCAGCCGTTCATTCAGGTAGCAATAATAAGCTGCTAGGCATCTCAAGGCATAACCGAAGCTGCTTAGCTTGCCTTCCAGGCATTCTACATGTTTCTTCCTTCATATTTTCATCACAATTAATCCCCAAGAATTTTGCACTTGATACTGTACAGCAATTTTTACCATCAAAGTTTATTTCTAGGGCATCATCCGGGGTGTTATAATTCCTAAAATACAAGACATTTGTTTTGTTTAGACTAGTATTTGGGTTGAGTGTATTGTATTGATATTGTACAGTGTATTGATTGATTGCGATATACGTTCTACTAAATTATTCCCTATAACAGGGAAACCTCGAGTATCTATAACTAATAAATAAAGAAATGTCTAAATTCTACGTAAGTTAAACTAACTCTCCAATATTCCATATTTATTTATTTAACATCACATAATAACAGTTTATAATATAGTCTTAAAAATATTGAATGTGGTTTGGGTGCTTTTACTTACCAACAAAAACTTAAGAATCATGATTTCACGCCTTGACAGTCAATTTATTACATTAAATCACGTCGATGATATAATGGTTTTATTGGATAGAGTTATATTTGACAGACGAAACGAAGTAGACAATACATATGGACGGATGGTTACATTGAATTTAACACAAGGAAATATAGAAGGTAAGAAGGTCTAACTGACAGTTGATCTGTAAAAAGGTAAAAACTTACTTACCTTACCTACATTTTATTTTTTTATTACATTTTATTTTTTAATTACAGCAAAAAGTAGCACCATGTCAACCTTACCTTACTGCACCGCCACTTGATTTCCTAGTATGTATCTCATTGAGTGCGTCGCATATTAGTTTTTGGTTTCAGCTCCATAATCCTACAATTTATGACCGTACCTATCAAAACCATTTTCCTACACGGAGTGGCAGAGGTAAAGTTGCGCTACTTTTTTGCACTTTTAGCCACACATAAATAAAAGCTCTTTAAACTAAAAATCCTCAGGTTACGGACCATTGGCACATTTCCCGATACTTCTTATTTAGGATCTAGAAACTCGTCTGCAGCTGCTGTATGTAGGTATGGTTATGTCACGTGATTATTTCACCAGAGACATGTCATGCGGTTGAGGCCTAGTTAGTGCTGACCTACCCAGCTCCAGTCTAGGTACTCTAGGTTCTGCGGTTAGCGTTTGTCTGCGTTTATCCAACTGTAAATAGGCTGTAATAGGGTAGTACTTAGTGTTATGTAAACACGGAAAATTTAATTCAGAGGAATGGTTAAGGATTTGAGTCTTTACTCGGACACGAGAACTCGTGCCCCCTGGTGGGAACAATAATGGCAAACATTTTTTTAGTGCGTCCACGCACAAAGTCAGGGCTTTGAGCCCTGTGGTCTTCAGTAGGGTCATTAATTGGCTACGTGATTAATATTTTATGAATACCTTGATACATTTATAGCTAGCGTTAATTAACCCACACCGATCCAGCATCATGGAATATGGCTTAATCTAACTCGTATCTGGGTAAATTGGCTGCTCAGTGGAGACATTTATGGGCTACATTTACTTTACTTACGGTTACAATAGTGTAATGAATGATCTCGAAAACAAATAACATAATTTAAAACATAGTTATGTACATCCTAATTGGCAAATATGTAGGCTGTCATATCAAGGTTCTTTGTTATAAAATCTGTTTATTCTCTGAGTAGGTGTTATGCCATACTGAGCATGCATCGTAATACGAGAAACCTGCATACTTTTCACATATTACCAACCACCTATCAAGCATACCGTAATACTTGTATTTGCAGAGTACATGTTCACATATTTCGGAATTACGACGTGCCAAATATTTAATTGTTGGGTTATGACACTGACATACTTAATACTTATTACTATTTACTATAAGTGACCCGATTGTACTTGGAATCCATCGATACACTATTGCTCTTCGTGTTTCCTAAGACACTCGGGACCCAGGCAAACTGACAGACAAACACATACAATACAATAGGCAATTACACGCTTCCTGGACTCCACCGTAGAGGTCACCACTCGCCCGCCTACCTTGAATCAGCATCATGGGATCACATCACACAATGAACATTGTTTTGTTTAGCATTGCCTTCACGGTATATGTACAGGTCGCACCAAGTGGCACATGATTATCGCGTTTAAGGGGTAATGTTTATCTTTTTCACCCTCTGGAAGAATGAGAGGTTACTCCCTATACGCGGCACTCAGGTGCCAAGATACTCGGCGTGGCCTTTACCTTTATAGTCTTTACAAAATAAAAGGCCCGTTTTGACAGTTCACGCCCATGAAGTTTTAACCCCTAACGCGTGACAATTTTAATCTTAATCTTGTAAGGACATCAGATTACGGAGAAGCGCAGCTAAAGGTCGGGGCTCATCCTAACAGAGGAGAGGTCCCGGGTTCTAATCACTGCCTAGGAGAAAATGAGAACGTCAATCAAATGTCGCCGTTTCTGGTTACTGAACGGTGAACATGAGGTAGCTTAGTGCAGAGGGCCTGGGACAAAGTAATATTAATAGCAAAAATAGTGGGCTTAAAGCAGATAAAGCTTAAATATTGTGTTATAATCTATTGTACCAGCTAAATCCTTACATATGATCGTTCGTTAATCTAAAGTCGCGTAGCTTACTCGGAACGTGGCTTCGTACAAAATGTACTCTCATCAAGACTAGTAGCTAATGCAATAGCAAATAGCTTTCTATCGAAGGCAAACATTTCCGCAAGGAAACGCGTAACTGTTTACACACGTCGTCCGTCAGTAGTATACTACTACTACACGGACGAGTAAAGTATACACCTCAACGAGAAGGAAGGAAGCAAGGCGAAGTGTTTACTTAGTTCGTCTGTATTATACGTGCGGCTGTTTAGTAAGAAGTCCGTTTGCCCAACTCCGCTTGCCAAACACTTCTGTTTCCAGTTTCGACTTTACGTTAACGAAATTGCGATATTTGAGTGCTATTAGCACCTTAATTAGGACATGAGGAGGTACGATACTGAAATAAGTTCATATATCCCATAGAAATGGCCAAATTACAGATTTATAATAATAATAATAATAAAATTGTTTATTTCAGTCCATAAAAAGGTCCATAGGTACATTGATTTAAAACAAGTAAAAATTATAAAATATTATAGAGATTTGAGTCCACGATTAAGAATTTATTCGACATACCTCTTTTGTTACGGAAATTGAGGAGGGATTAAGAATATACTGTGACAGGCAATGGGGGCTATTTGGGGGGTGTCAAACCCACTAAACTAGAGGAACTAAAGGCACTAAACTGACAACCTTCAAATCCGACAGCTCTTGCGCGGTGGCCACAGATTCCATTTTCAAACACGCCATTTTAATTAGTTTAGTTAGTATAGTTCGTGTCGCCTCCCAAATCGCAGGCAATGTGCTATTAATTCTAAAATTCCCTCGCCCCTATTGAGCTAGTTAATTATTATTACATAACTGGCTATCTGACTCACTTTTGTGTGTCAAAAGGATAGCCCATCCCCGCCACTATCTCTATAAAAAGGTTTCCTTACGAAGCAAAAAATGAATCAGTAAATGCCATAGCTTGGATTGTATACTAACCTATCTTACAAACAAGTAATTCAAGTACTTCATGAAACGGCGGCGCGAGCGCAGGGCGTGGCTCTAAAGGTCGACCGCTATACCCTTTAAGGGCTCTGCATGTTAATGAATCGCTATTTAACTTTCCGGATTGCTGGTAGAGTTGTGATCTTACCACTGTGTCTCTACAACCACTATTTATCCAAATATTTGATACTCTATTTTAGGGGATGAAAGGCTAGCCTATCGACGCAGCAGAGATATGAAGATTTCCTAATTAGTGTTTCTAATGTTTCAATAACGGGTTACACTGTTTTATTTCAATAGGAAATCGAATACTGTAGAATTTTAAGGTTCTCAATGAGAGGCAAGGGCCTTTATTGGATATGAGTAGGATAAGGCCACCATTACCGCTAGCTCAGTGAGAATTAATTTAGAAAATTCGGGGGGTACTGGACTGGTAGCCAACCCGACTGTCAGAAGTATGATTCTAGACCACATTTCAATATCCATACATTCTATCAGCATTATTGAAAGATTATCTATGCATATTTAATTTTAAAACAAGTACGTGTTAAGTTGGCAAAGATGTTTTATAAATAAAAGATAAGACTTACATAATAAATTATTGCGTAATCGTTCTCCACATAGTATAAACCTGTACCAGCATAATCTTTATTTAAAGGATTACCTGCGTATATAATTACAGAAGTAAAACTTCCTTATTATGTCGCAGGTTAGTAACACGATAATGTTACAGTTTTAAGTCACTTAATCTTACACCATGCTAGGTATCACTAACAATAGCAAAAGGCAAACTTATTAGAAGACAGAAAGTACACAAGTAAGCAGCTTGTATGTGCGTGTGTCGAGTCGAGTTCGTGGCGCGCCGTACAAAAGACATCAACGCTGCTCCAAGTTCTATTTAATCTTTGTGACAGGTGTTTTTCTATTCATTTGTTGAGTGCTGCCATTAGAACACTGTTAAGTTTGTAGAAAAGTAATCTACTGATGATGAATGATGCTAGTGTTAATGAGGAAAGCTTAGTGAAAAATGGAATGTAAATAGACGTATACTTTTACTTATTGTTGATAGTTAGAGCTTTATTACAAAAAAACTATATGTACTTTAAACTTAGCGTTAGACTTTTTACTTTAATTAACAAAAGATAGACCTACATCATCTGCACAACGATAAATATTAAATTTATAGACCACTTACTAAAAAGTACGTAAATGAATAAAAAAACCATACATAATATAAAAGATAATAACATATAAATACACAGAAACTTAAGTATATTAAGGTAGAGAAAGATAGTGTTCTTTTAAGTGAGTTGACCCATCACCGCAGTTATTAATATGCTTGTGGTATCTTTAGAGTGCAGATTGTACTGTCTGCATCAGATATATTTGAGAGAATAACACAGATAATGTTAACAATATTCTGACACTGGCTTCATAGATGTTTTTAGTTTGTTAGGAAGTGTAGTGTTCGAGTATATTGCGTGCTCACATAGGTGTGTACTGTACATAATATAAGATTTGTACCAGGTACTGAACTCCACCCAAAAATCGTCTGATCCGTGTAACACGCGCCCACGTACGTAACGCGTTCAGTATAATTTCATAATGCAACTTGTGCATGAGCAAGTACCATGTACCGCGCGCCTGCGAGTGTGCTCTCAATGAGAGGAGCAAAGAGCCTGTGTTGCGTTATTTTAGGTCGATTTGTATCGTCATCAGCGCAAGGACCTTGGAAGAGATCACTTTGGAAAGTTAACTATGTATTGTAACGTCAGTGGGATCTCATTGTGCTATGTTTTTATGTAGCCAATGGTGTTTGTGCAGCGGCAAAGGCCTCCTTATCATACCAAATCACACCTCCCTATCTTTGGCCTTAGCCGGCCAATCCGGATCAGGGAGAATCATCACTGCATCTCCTTCTGGGCACTTTTGGAAAATTTTGCAGAATTCCAAAGATTATGCTTGTGACCAAGTACCGGTGAGATAAGTAATTAATGAAGATTTTACAGAATTCCAAAAAGTTTGTTAGTGACCAAGCACCGATGAAATAAATCATTTATCTCAAGTAAATTAAACTGGCGTTCTAACGCTGATATAAGACATTGCGAGTAAACATTAAGGGCCTTACTACAAAATTATAAACTACCCTTCAAAACCTGTTTAAAAACAAAAAAGTATTGGATTTTACATTTGTTTTGAGGTTATACTACGTTTAATATGTTTTGTGGTAACAGGGTAAATATCCATGGTTACGACGATGGCAATATTTGTTTGCGATATAGAAATAGTTAAATGATGGCCCTTCACGCAAACTGGAATATTGAATTGAACAACTGGTTAAATGCGGGCATGATTGTCCCTTTGCCACCTCGTATGGGAAAAGGCGAGCTGCTAGAGCATGATATATTTGGTTTGCAAAGTGCTCTCGATTGTAAATACGCCATAATGATGTCCATTCCCCCGTTCATTAAGTGAGTCGAGAGTGCGAGTAGGTACGGTAGCGGCAGGTGAAGGCAGATTTCCTCGTCAAGGACTCCCGGTCGCCAGCCAACAACAGCTCGGCGAGGAATGCGCTATTCGGTGAGGAGTCACGGCTTTGTTATTTCAGTTTAATTGCACTATTAAAAATTAACGTCATACTCATGAATAAACGAACAACGTTCTTACATATAAAATGATTTCCTATATTTATATAAATAAAAGCATAAACATGTACATACATGCACGTATATTGATTCTGCCCCCACACTAGGATACCATGTGTCGCGGGATCCAGAAAAAGCGACATCACAAACATGTAAACTGTATCGCTGTGAGAAGCTGGTAGGCAGTGGATGCGGGAGTAGACGGCGGGGCGTGGTGAAGAATAGGCCCTATGGGGTGAATGTGGGCTGGAGGCCTATTACCAACTCAAAGCAAGACTTGAAGAAGTATTTGGTATTCTACTAGTTACCGGAATCCAATTCACAAGCGCCAGCGTGAAGCCAGTTTTTCGTACTAAAACTTATACGGAAAAAGCAGGACAGTACAGTTTGAGTCCTGCTCTAAGAGTTGTGCACATGGGTCTACCTGTTGTTAAATTATTTCCTGTTCATCCTAGGTTTGCTGGAAGAAATCTCTTAATAGAGATAAGCTCGCCTTTGTCATGTGTTGTCCACTTTCAATTGTAAAATGTGTTATTTTGTGCAATAAAGTATTAAGCCTCCTGAAGTCCTGATTGATTGGTGCGAGAATTTAGCTACAGTTTCGTAAAACGTCTGTTGACTAATAGATTTTGGCCTATCTCTAAAGGTTCTTTTAGATAATCAATCAGAATTTAGATAGATAGTTAATCATAATTTTAGAATTTTCTCAACTTGACGAGTATCGCGATATTTTTGCAGATTCATAATTATTATCTAATTTCGCTTAGCTATTACCTAATTAACAAGTAATATCTTGGCCTTATTAAAATGGCATTAGTATAACTAGTTTGTAATGTTCAGGTATTTTATTTGCTGACGATTTCGTAGACATTTAAATTCTTATGTTTATAATAAATTTATCGATTTCTTAATTAAGTTCCTAGCAATGCCTTTAATATGATGAGTAATAGGTTTATGAGCCCATTCAACAGATATTTAGTTAGGTCTAACGAAATAAACATATATCTTCTAAACATGTATTTTATAGTATAGAGGCACATAGATCATTTCTGGCCCCACAGATCTTGACCCATATCATCAGAAGACGGAAATGAGATTAACTGACTGTAGGTGTAAAATATCGGTAAGTACCGTCCCGTTCGGACCAATGCCGACGAAGCCAAGTCAATCAAAACTAGTTGGCACCGCGAATGTGCGATCAGAAGGGGAGCGCTCCTGAACTAGAGGACCCAAGAAGAAGATTAAGAAGACTCTGTACGGGAACAGGCTTGTCGATATCTATCCACGCGTTAAGTGACGTGTTTTTCACTACCCACCGGATCACATCATGAACGGCGCGTCGAGAAAACGAACGCTCGAGTTAACACAAGACGCGAGTTAGAGAAATCGGGCCATCTCCGACATATTAACTCCTTTGGTGAAAACCTATCGGCGATTTAATTAACCAGTTTATTATGAAATCGAACATTCTGATTATCTGTAACCGGAAGAGGTTTGCGGCTTTCGATTAGGAAAAGCGATATCAGTTACGTTATGGCGTATGAGTGATGATGGGCTGTCGAATAGTAAACACGTTATAGTTATGCTGTGCGGTTAGTTTTGTGTCACTGATAAATGAACTAGATACCGAGATGAGAAGTTGCTTGGAATTGGCAGAAGCAGTTTAGTAATTCAACTCTATTTTCCTTTTACTTGGTACTGGGTATTTGCAAAAAATTTACAAGGGCTGGGAATTATGACTCAAGTTTAAAAAAATTACCTTCATTACTATTTCTAGTAAATCAGTATTTCAGTAATCCATCTTTAGTTTGCTAGTGTAGGACCCTTTTACCACAAATAGATTGTTTAGAGATATTTAATAGAGTCGATGCAAAAACACATTGCAAACATAGATTACATTAAGTACCTATGTTTATATGTTATACATGCAGCATCTATCCACATAATTATTTTACTTCTTTACCACTTACCTTGCTGATCAACGAAGACTTTCGCCTCTCTGAATTTCCCATTTCCCCGGCTTTCAGCACATAAATGTCAAACAGAACGAGAATAATATCCAAAAGTCTGATTTGCTCTTTTAAGAATAAAAGGAATACGCACAACGGGTTTACTGTATCACATATTCACAACACGACATCCAAAGCCTTTTTGCACAAACTTTTTCTGCAGCTCCTGGCACACGCGTTTTCGGAAAAAGAAAATAAAAGTGCGAAGGCGTTCTGAATTCAAACGTTTGGGCGGGAAACGTCGATTCGCGCCAACCACGCGCCTCAGACTGTGTAAGATGGCGCGGCGGGGATTTTTTGTCGGTTCACACAAGTCAACGACTGAATTCACTTTCTACGACCTTACGTTGCATACGACTGCTTGTAATTAGGCATACGGATTTACGTAATCGGGTGACGGCGATGTAAGCCGTGAAATTATTTCCGATATCTTGGAAGCCCCCGATCGATGACCCGCCTACCGTTACTTTGATCAAAGAACGGGTCACAAGTCAGACTTATTCTTGTTGTATTGTAATATAACCGCCTGTTTGACAATGGGCAAAATCTTCAAGAAAATTAATCGATAGTTAGATCTCAAATTATAGCACTGTAGTTTCTTGCTGGAATCGCAATACGAATACAAGCTACATTAAATACAAGCTTTATTTGTTCAGAAAATTGGGTCTAGCACCACAGAGGAGATAATAGTATGCATAATAGTACTACGTACAGAACGGACACTCCCTTCCCCGCGCTCATTCAGATACCGCACCTCACCCCGGAGCTCGCAGGAGACTTCGCGGGCTTTTTCTATAGAAGCTGAACGCATACATTCACAAACGAACGAGTTTACGCACACATTTGCACGTGTACAAACGTCATTTCATTTGGTTATGTAGTAGTAGTAGTAAGTAAGTAATAAGTAAATTTAGCCCATTAAAGTCCCCACCGAGGGGCACAGGCCTTTACCCGGATCCGAGTAAGATTGAGCCATACTCCACCACGCTGGCTCAGTGCGGGTTGGTGGAGGGGTTTTTACGACTACTACATACTACGAAGTAGTGATAGTAGTAGTAGTAGGTAATTATTTTACGAGCGTTGTATGGAGTGTCCGCGGTGTGCTAGCACTACTGAATGAAAACAAACATCTTACAAAAGTTTAGTTAAATTCGGAATTTTCCCGAGGTAACCTTCTGATTGAAATCTCTGACGACTGGAGTATTACCTGAGCCTCAGCTTTTGTCGCTCTAGCAACTAAGTACCTACATGGTACCTCCCATAGGCCTAGCATAGAGTAAATTACATTCTATCCCCTACCTCGACTAAAGTTACCATAAAATAAAAGGCTCGTTTTGACAGTTCACGCCCATGAAGTTTTAACCCCTAATGCGTAGGCAATAAAATCCAACTGTTGTGTACAAGCAAAGCGTACAAGTTGCACCTAGGAAAACCGCTTTTACTACATACGCGTTAGGGGTTAAAACTTCATGGGCGTGAAGTGTCAAAACGGACCTTCTATTTTGTGAAGACTATACTATAGATAGGCAATCTCCCGAAATTTTTCCAGTTCTTGTAATAATTCCAATCTCCTTCCAGAATTATTACGAATCCTTCCACTTGGTAATAAAATAAAAGTGTTTTACAAAAGATATTGAATTGAAACCCGCACACGTCAAAAGATAACTATTATACCAACAAAATAAGTCATAAGAAAAAATGTCCTCAAGTGTCACATTAGCGAGATATTTGATATCATACAGAGGCAATATTTTTTTTGCAATACCTTTGCAAAATCTTTCAATTGAAACCAGCCATGTCTTGATACTAGCCACGAGACGTAGGTACGGCTCACCAGCATGTTGCACAGAATTCTAAAGTGACAAATAACTTTCATTGCGTTTGATATTCCGATCGCAAGCTGCACATGCTTACCGAGACGATTCATAAAATCGACTTATGAGTCACTAGCCAGAATGTGAGTGAACGTCAAACTTGTTGTAAAATTTTGTGTAGAGTTACTGTTGTCGAAAAACTCTCTTCCTAGGATAGGTATTGGCACTTGAGCAGCGTGGCTCGTCATGTAGAGATAATTTATCTTCAATTTTCATCTCGTAATTTTGCTATCCAAAAAATGTCAGGCGCTATTGAAATAGACCTTTTTTATAAACATATATATATATATCGTATATCGAAGTCGCGAGAATCTACCCGCAGAGCTCTTGCAGCATTTGTTGAAGTTTGGGTGCCGTTGGGGCGACCAGGGCCCCGACTCGCGTACTGAATCGCACTGCAATAGCTATAGCGAGCGCGCAAAATTCCGGTTTGTTTGTAGCCGGCGCGGCGCACTCGGCTCCGTCGACAAGCCAAAGCCAACTTTTTGTGCCTCGCTATAGCTCAGGCCATTCCTGTATGTGGCTCCTGTCCCAGGACAATGCCGTCTTTTGCCGACATGACTGGTGCAGGACGTATTCTGAACAACTGTGTCTATAATCCAATAGGTTTCGCAGATAAAGCTATTCAGGCCTTAGTAAATACACCAGCTAATTCTAGGGCGATGTGCCCACGAATGTAATCCGTATGTATGTCATGGCCTGGGGGGCATATTCGATTTTTGGATTTGGAACTGCAATATACCCTCCAAGGGTGTATTCTGATGAGGAGGGGCATATGATCCTGTGGTATATTGCAGTTTCAAATCAAATCAAGGGGGTGAAAGTTATTCATAAATCCCATATGGCCAACAGGGGGGCGGCCAGGGAGGCATATAGGAGACATTCGTGCTGACCAGGCCTTAGCATGACTAGCCCGACAAGGGTTTTGTCGTGAGAAAGTGAGGGACAGAGAATTGAGGTTTTAATAGCTCTGTCCCTCACCAACTCGCGACAAAGCTTGGCATGCTAAGGCTACAGACTAGACAAGAGGCACGACAGCACAAACGATACGGTTGCTCAGCATGTCCTACGGACTGGAAGGATTGGGTACCTAAATGACATGGCGTGCAAGAGAGGCCTGTGTCTTTGTCTCTCTTGTTTCTTCACTGGGCACAGCACCTAACGGCTCCTTTCCGCCCCCTTATTCGCTAACTCAGTGATGATCGATCACTCAATGATAAAAATTAAGAAACTATTGGTGTCGTTCAATTATCGTGTAGCCACTAACCAAAGGATATCAAAATAAGTCGGCTAATATTATCCGACATCCGGATCATCATTGAGTGATAATCACTGAGTTAGCGAATAAGGGGGCAGGTTTGTGATTCCTAGGAAACCGCAAACGCAATATACCGAACGTAAAAATAAAAAGTCAATTGGAAGCACCTCAGAACAATAACTAAAGCGGAAGCACGGTGCCAAAAGGCAGAAAATTGACGTGTTGCTTTTATGGATTAGAAGCTACAAGTTCGGCAGGTCGACCGTGGGGCTTCAGCCGCCTTTTTAACCGACTTCCCAAAGGAGAAGGTTTACAATTCGTCCGGATGTTTGTTGTTTTTTTTTGTTTTTTTTTTTTTTTTATGTATGTGCCCCGATAGCGCCTAAACGGGTGGACCGATTTGGAAAATTATTTTTTTGTTTGAAAGGGGTTTACCTTCCCATTGGTCCCATTGACACCAGGTCAGGATCTGATGATGGGATCCTGGAGAAATCGAGGGAACTCTTCAAATATTATAGTGATTTTTGTGTTTTTCATAATAACTCGTGCAAATGCACATGGTAAGCATATTGTGATGCGGAACTGCTGATGAAGACCACATATGGCCACCAGATCTGCTCAATACTAGGTACAAATACAATGCGTGGCTGACGGGCAGGCAACGCATAGCCTAAACCGGTGGACCTAGAGCCATGAAACTTTGTACAGGGGTTCCTTAGTAGCGTGGGGTAGCACTGATGTGGGATTTGACAAAATTAATTCCCCAAGGGGGGGGGGATAAGGGGTTACAGTTTGTATTAAACTCAATCTAATCAAATAGGGTTTGTGGAAGTCGGTTTTTTCTAAAGTTTACTTTTTGTTTCAATTATTCCGCTATCATGTTTCCCGCTTCCCTAGGAAACCCAAGTGTCTATCTTCATATCGCTGCAGATCATTACAAGAGTGGTATCATATTGGGAGATGGAATTTTGGAAAAGGAATTGGTATTGAAAGCTATTGAACTGTCCAATGATGCGAGTACATCAAATGTAAAAAGTGATCTGAACAGTTGCATAGCTTCTGATTCACGGGCCACAAACAAACAAGCCGTGTTAATGTTTCCTTACAGTTTATTCTACAAAGTAACAGTCATTTCTTTCAATAAAAATAAATAAGAAAAAAGAAATGCCTCGATTCGACAACAGTTGAGCGTGAGAGCTAGCACGAGCGGCCTCGGCGACCGAAGACCGACGACGTGTCGTCGTGTCGTCGTCGTGTCGCACGGTCGTGCTAGCTCCAGCCAGGGGGCGGACAGTGGGCGCGCCGCACACAACAAGAGTAGAAGAAATCACAACGTTCTTTTAATTTTTTTAATCGTTATTTATTATTTCTATACAAATAGAACTGTACAGATAATTTTTTAAATTATTATTTACCACGTTTTCATCAGCTCTCACGATAGACTTTTTACAAAAGTGAAAACTATCAACATTACGCACGGACATAACACGAGATCGCACGCCGCGTTACCACTTACCTACCTTACCTACATACATACATACATACTGCCGCCCGCGCCGCCCG
>OY735266.1:362769-478390 GCA_963457715.1 Argyresthia albistria | reverse complement strand
CCATCTGCGAGGAACAAACAATCTTTTATAGCTTTTTGTATATCCGTCTAGCCTCCATCGCACACTGCTCTTCAGGAAAGGCCTTTTCTTTAGTAGGTATTATTGATTCTTTATTTCATTCAAAACCATGGTGTATGCTACTACTGAGTAGTACTACTAGTGTCTACTGTAATCTGTGCCGGACACTGGGCCGGGGCCCTCTGCAGAGACGTGCCGAAAGTCGATGTACAATTTGACTCTGAGTCGTATGGTCCACAGGGGCGATAGGAGATTGACCGAAAGACAGTTCACTCGTCCGGAGTTACGTCTCCGTGACGCTTCTATACGCTTCGGATTGCTAGCTAGCAGTGAGGTGTGTGTGTGTGTGTGAGGGTGTGTGCGTGTGCGTGTGTACGCACCGCAGCGGGCGCGGGGCGCGGCGGGCGCGTGGTGCACGTTGTTGATGGCGGAGCTCAGCGCCGAGCTCGCCAGCGACGCCGGACCGTTCTCCACTACCTCTGCTGCGGGAGAGACAACGGTTACATATGTAGCACATCAATGCCGAGGGGCACAGGACTTTATCCAGATACGAGTAAGATTGAGCCTTTGCCTGTTTCACACGGAGGCAGTACAGCAGCGAACAGCAGGGACAGATATATGCGTCAATCTACCTCTCCTTGTTTCGCTTAGAAAAGGAAGATAGATTGACGCTAAGCTCTTTTCCTCCTGTTCGCTGCTGTACTGCTTCCGTGTGAAACAGGCATTACTGAGCCAGACAGCTGACTCAGTGCAGGTTCGTGGAGGGATTTTTAGAAGCGGCGTGTGTGGAATAATGTGGGAGGGGTGCAATTTTTATTGGTATATAAATAGTCACCATTTACTATCGTCATATTCTACAAAGGACGCCACATCATTACCATTTGAGCATTCGTTTCATAAACAAATCTTCACATGCTCACTTCAAATCAATTAGCAGCGCATCACAATACAATCATATTCATTCACGACGAATCCCTACGACTATTGATTGCTCACAAATGTAAATGAATGCACTTAGTATAGTATGGTTGTACACACAACACGTGGTCGAGTGACTCATCATAATTTACTATTGCTGCATGTGGCGAAGTCAATGACCCTTAACATAAACAAAAGTGGCAAATGATAAGGATAACTATGTAGCATGATTTTTATCGGTTTCATATCTTATAAAGTTATTTTGGGGGCTAATTTACGTTTAATTTAATAAATTATAAGATGTTAGAGTGTCATTAATATATCGGGCAGATGCATATGCGTCTTTATAAGTGTTGAAAGTGCAACTGGAAAACACATGTATGTTTTATGTATGTGTGTGTGTGTGTGTGTGTGTGATATGCTAAATTCGGCCGTCAACATCAAAACAAACGTCAATAATCTAGGAATCTAGACTAGTTGCAATCAACACAAATTCTAGTAATATTAACACATCGTAAATGTCGCAATAGCTCCAGAAATAAATCGCAAATCAGAAAAATAAATTATGTTTGAGACGACACAAAGCCTTGAACTAGTCAACACAAAAAACATCACACAAAAACAAAAGACGTCGCCAAAACAGTGATATGTATTTTTTACACTTTTCACTAATTTGTAACCGCTTTTTAGACAAGCACATATAACAATGTTGTAATTAGAGTTACCGTCATCCATAGTTATCCGTTACTGAAGTTTGTTTTCATTTTTGTTGGGGTCGAATGTGTGATACTGGTCTAACTATTGTATGTGGACTGGCTACTACTAGTGGCGATGTCATCGAGTGTTGGCTGTCTGCCAGTCCTGAACTCTGCGTACTGAGGCTGGAGTCATGCCAGCTCACTTGTTGCTGACCACGAATGCTCTTCCACTATCTATTCTCCTATAGAATCGTACAGTACTCTTGCTCGCTTTCTTGCAAGTGAAGGTTATTAGGAGATTGGAGCGCGATAGTAGATTGCAAGTTCCGTGCTAACGTATATGCACGGTAGCAGTTCATTCATTGCCGCGTAGTGATAAGCGTGTTTTGCACATTTGTAAACATCTGCACTTCACACGATCTTGGTCGCTTGTGAAATGAGATAAATGCTAATATTCCGTTACGTGCCACATATGACATAGTTTTATGTCAGCGGTATTGTTTTGACAACAAGAGATAGTAGGTGTGTGTATGTCTGGATGGTTATCTATGTGATCTTAGTAATGGTCGGTGTACAATCTGTTTACCCCAATGATAGTTCAAGTATTTGTTCTGAATGATATGCCTATTATGCTACCATAGTGATCTACCATCGATCACTTTTGGTTGTTTAGTGTATTTTTAAAGAGAAATCGCCAAAGACATTTCTTTTCCGTTTCTAAGATTCACACAACATCAACAGATGGACAGACGAAGCAAGGTACATAAGTTTGTAAGTTTGTAAGCCTCGGATATTTGTAGTATCATTACGAATTCTCTAGTTCCTTGGGCTATCCTAGTGTAAGGTTTCTAAGTTTTCTAGCTCGCACAAGCACTAACCTGCGTTGTTCTGCCTCTGATGTACTTGGTGGTGCGGCGTGGGGCTCGGCGCGGGCGGCTTGTTGTGAGGCGCCGGGGACATGCTTATACTGGAACGAGGGGACGGTAGTTAATAACCACTGATTAGTGACCTCACGGGTTAGTTGTTGATGATGTGTTGTTGCCTGCAGTATAGCCCCCATACATTCAATGAAACGCGCCGATGTCACGCGACGGTGTTCTGTTGCACTGAAAAGTTCAGAACTGGTCGCAGCTTAAAGCTTATATGGCAATATTGGCGGACAAATGACATTATTGCCGGCAACGGCAAATCAGTAGTTGTTAAAGCGGAGAGCCGTGCCGGTGTGTGTATAAATGCAGACGCACATTGTCTCAGTGTGTTTCGGAAAAGACACCGTCTCCCGACTCTCTTACAAGTATGGCACCCCGCTTTCGTGAACTAGATATACTATTCTATTCATATATTTTCAATTGTAACCTTACAGCTAAACCATTGCGTTACAAAGACGGTAAAAAACTATACTATACTTACTACAATACTTTGCAGGAATACATATTTCAGTTCAATTGTGGATAGATAGATGTCTTATACCAAATTGCAATACTCTTTATAAGATAAACTTAATAATGACTGGGAAAATGACCAAAGGTAACAAACAGTGTTCAATACTGACCTATTAGTAGAGGCTGCCGAGTTGTTGAGCAAGGAACTAACGCTGGAGTTGCTATTACTGATCACGCTGCTATTGACCGTGGCTCGCACCGGCAGCGGCTTCACAGGCTGAGGACAATAGTCGCATTAGTTTTGTACTATTTTAGCAACAGTTTTATACTAATTCACCATAGTGACGGGTAAGACCACTGTCAGGGTTATTTTCACATGCAGCCCAACAGAATTTGGTGTTGGTTGGTTGGTATCTTTACTTGCTTGTACCGTCATGCTATTATAAGTCAATTCGCTTGCGCATAAACCTAATTTGATTAATTTTCCTCGATAGTAAGTCTCCAGTGCCTGTAGACAATGTTAAACGCTAACGCAAGCAAAACGAAACGATAACTTTTTATGTATGCGATTTGACATTTGGAATCGCTACGTGACGTCACCTTAGCGAAGCCAAATGTCAAATCGCATACATAATAATTGAAACAAAAAGTAAACTTTAGAAAAAACCGACTTCCACAAACCCTATTTGATTAGATTGAGTTTAATACTAACTGTAACCCCTTATCCCCCCCCTTGGGGAATTAATTTTGTCAAATCCTATATCAGTGCTACCCCACGCGTCTAAGGAACCCCTGTACAAAGTTTCATGGCTCTAGGTCCACCGGTTTAGGCTATGCGTTGCCTGCCCGTCAGCCACGCATTGTATTTGTACCTAGTATTGAGCAGATCTGGTGGCCATATGTGGTCTTCATCAGCAGTTCCGCATCACAATATTATGCTTATGTGCATTTGCACGAGTTATTATGAAAAACACAAAAATCACTATAGGTCTGCCTATAATATTTGAAGAGTTCTCTCGATTTCTCCAGGATCCCATCATCAGATCCTGACCTGGTGTAAATGGGACCACCCTTGAGGTATTACCTATACGCCGAAAAAAGATTTGTTCAAATCGGTTCATAATTGGCGGAGTTATCGCGTAACAAACATAGAAAAAAAAAAAACATATGGGTCGAATTGAGAACCTCCTCCTTTTTTTGAAGTCGGTTGAAAAGTTATCGTTTCGTTTCGCTAGCGTTAGCGTTTAATTTTGTCTAGGGGGGCTAAAATTGACATAAAATTCGCCATGTTACCCCTCCCGCACAAGTTCAATCCACTGTCGCAGAAATCTACTCAACCGTATTCTGTGAGGAGATAAAGGTCAATACAGCACTCACTTTCGCAATGATCATGTCTTCTTTCTTTTTCTTCTCCGCTTCTATGGAGTCTGTCGAGTGGTTGTGCAACGTGTCTAACACGGGAGACAACACAGGACTTGTCCCTGAAATATGATAATACATATTGAAAGAACGAAATGAGAAACAAAACAGCATATTTCAACACAAGAAAGTAAAGCAATTTTGACACGTAATGTGCCTGTTTTACAAAAAATGGGGCATCTCGATAGCATCATCATCATCATTCGCCCATCAGGGGCTGAGTACAGGCCTCCTCATCGGCCTTTCAGCTATACTCCATGTGCAACCCGCGTCCATAGTCTTCCTGCTAAACTTTCTATATCGTCGGACCATCTGGCAGGTGTTCTGCCCTTTAGGCCAACACTCGCGTATCGTTGTAAGTAATGTCCCCACCGAGGCGCACAGGCTTTTACCCGGATACTAGAAATATCACTCCGCCTCGCCAGCTCAGTGCGGTATCGTCGTAATAGAGACACACCTGACAGTATGCTGGTGGGCGAGCCGGGCGACTCGTTGCTGTTGTTGCTGTCCGTCGTCGCCGAGCCGGGCAGCCCGACGCCGCTCAGCTCGATCTCGTCGAGGCCGCGGATGTCGTCGTATATGTACTCGTTCTCCTCGAAGCCGGGCTCCTGCGACGAGTCGATGTAGTACTCAACGTCGTCTTTGATCCGCCGGATCTGCAAGCGGGAGGCAAGTGAGCGGCGACCGGGGCGGGACCCTCAATCAGGCCGTTGTGTGGCGGTATGCGTTTCAGCGGCGAATGCGACACACGTAGCATAAGGCACGCCACTCACGTATGTCGTGCATTTTACCACAATTGAATGGAAAAATTAAACGAAACGTCATTTCGTCGCGAAATTTTACATTTAAATGTGGTAAAATGCGCGACATACGTGTATGGCGTCCTTTGTGCTACTAATGCTAGAACTTCGTGGCAACAGATCTTGCAATCGGGAGGGACGAGGGAACTATATTCACCTCGCTCGCTGACTAGAGAATCCAAGTGCTGAATTGTACAATGTGAGCGACAAGACGGACGCTTCCGAATCTCCGCTGGCGCGTGTAATGCTGATATACATTCAATGTTAACTTGTGTAAAAATTTAAATGTGAGCGCAGGAATTATGGTTGTCTAGTTGTAGTGATGCGTGGCCATTTTTTCCGCAATGAATAAACCGTTGTTGTTGCTCCCTTTTAAAATCCGACACACCACCAGCGGGCCGGTAAGTGGCAACAGCGGGACGGGTGTCAAATACAAGAAATTCTATGAAGCTTGTCACACCAAGCGGGCGAAGGTTCGAATGGCCCGCGTTGTTGTGCCATTGTGGCGGCAATTAGACCATCACGTGCAGCATGAAGAGCGCGGCGCAGCTTTTGTCGCGGGACAGAGCTATGCGCAGTATACATATATAATAATGGCTGCGTGGCATATAATTGATGTTATTTATTGTTCTAAGTTTAAAAGTAAATGTTCTTATTGTGTAAAAAATAAAGTAGGTAGAGTAAGTTATATATAATACTTACTTATATTAGATAGAATATTGCTTATGCCCAACAGCCCCCCTAGACAAAGTTAAACGCTAACGCTAGCGAAACGAAACGATAACTTTTTATGTATGCGATTTGACAGTTGGCTTCGCTAAGGTGACGTCACGTAGCGATTGAAAATGTCAAATCGCATACATAAAAAAATATCGTTTCGTTTTGCTATCCTTAGCGTTTAATATTGTCTACAGGCACAGGGTCCATAATGATCTACCACTACACTATGGTATAAGACCTTATTGTTTTTATGGAGTGAATGAATAAACGAATATATGAATATGAATACATGTCTCTGTCCCTCACAAATGCGCGACAAAAGCCGCGCCGCGCTCCTCATTCTACTGGTGCATACATCTGACAACATTGGGGACCGGCCCGCCACCGCCGCGCCGCCCCATCGCCGGTCGGTCATGTAGCCTTTACACAGTAAGAGAGAGAGTAACACAACTGTAGCTATAAATTGCAGAATTATGCAGCCGGTTCACCAGTCCCTTTTGTCGCCAAATTGCGTGTGCTTACAATACTTACAGCAGTGTTCAAAAGTGCTGATTCACAGTCTAAAACGAGTTCTGTACAACTGTTACACACCGAGGCCAAACTACGATTGTGTGTCACATCAAATAAATAATAAGTACTGTTTGGACAAACGAGCTGAGCTTGCATTCAGAAACGTAACAGAGTATAAAGAGCTCATACTCCGAATCCTTAAAAGTGACAGGATTTATAGAAACTCAAATATTTTTTTGACGATTATCAGAGCATCTATTAACACGAATTCATCTCTGAATACAAGCCATTGAGTTACAGACTTTTTATCCAATATTTGGTTAGTTGCATTCATCTTTATTGTCACCATCATACGTTAGAAAGTCGGTACTCTGCAGGGACGTGATTCTGTACGCTAATCGTATGACAGTGGCTATAGCGAGGACCAAAAACCCGGTTTTGGCTGGTCGACCGCGCAGCGCCGCGCCGTGCCACGCCGGCTCCAAATAAACCAGTATTTCACATTCTCGCTATAGCTATTGATATTGACTTGCTTGCAGAATCAGGCCCCAGGTGTCTCGGTGTAACCCTCCAGACCCGACCTGGCACCATTGAGCACGATATTAATAGCCACAACATATATAGAGGAGCTCGGCCTGATTCAGGGTTGAAGGTAGACTTACCAGCGTAAGGATGCAGTAGGAAAACGGGCCTTGAGAGGAGACCGCATACCGCTGGGCAGAACAAGAATACACTGTGATCAATTATGTACACCAGGGTCTCATAGCATATCGGTCACGATGACAGCCTCAGGGATGATAGCATCCTGAATCTCAATTCGTACAATCAGCAGATACAAGTCGCGCCAAGTTTATAGGCACCAGAGTGTCGCGTGTAGGGGGTAACCTCTCCTTCTCGAAGACGGTGAGAGAGAGAGAGAGGTAATCTCCTCTACGCGGCAATCAGATGCCAAACTTGGCGCAACGTGTTAAGAATTATGCGAACAAATATGTGTAGCCCCTAAAACCTATGATGTGTATTGCAGTCACATGAGGCTGCTTCTAGAGAATTTTCTTATTACATCCCGATGACACCCGAGTGTACTGTATCAAGACAATTCGTAATGTCAATACTTATCTAAAAATGCTTACTTATGAATAAAAAAAGTTACAAACCGCTAAATCAGCTTTCAAAGCTGGTAAAAATTACACCCATAGGATATTTAAAATGTCGAAGATTCGGATCTCATTTCTGTCAGACGTAATGCTGAGGATTACAAAGATAAGAGTGGATTTAACCTCCGAAATCCACGTCAAGTAACTCATTAATATTCAACGATTCAATCCCTTTTCCCAACTGTGCTGCCAATGCGTCCAAGAGACAGACCACAGCATTAGCACTGGATGCATCATCCTTCGGACCGGATAACCGGGGCCGGGAGTCGCGAATGGCATGGAGACAGCTATAGCGTGGCGCAAAAAGGCAGTTCTGGCTTGTCGACGGTGCCGAGACGCGCCGCGCCCGCCGCCGCCGGCTACAAACAAACCGTAATATTGCGCGCTCGCTACAGCTATCGCCGTGCTATTCAATACGCGACTCACGGTCCCAGAGGACGCTTAATACTCGTACAATTACGCTTTGCATCTTCACCCCTTTTGCTTAGTCGTTTGTTTGACAGCTTCTTGAGTTAGTTTTATGTCAAGACTTCCTCAACAATATCTTGAGTTAGATTGAGTTGAGGGACTCCCGCCCCTGAAACAGCGCGGTTCCCGTCGTGTCGGAACAAGTACTCAGTCTCTTTAGCAATAATGCAGCGAGTGCCTTGTCCCTTAACCACTCACCTGCTCCACTTCCACGGACATGTTGTCGAGCATCCTCAGCAGAGTCTCCAGCTTCTTTATGTGGAACCGGTGCTTCTCGAGCTTGCTCTTGAGCTCCTCCATTCGGTCCTGCTTCTCCTTGTCAAGCCGCTTCTTCTTGCCCACTAGCAGTGACTCGATCTCCGACTCGAATTGATCAACCTGCAACGTCGTTTGCTTACAGTTAGAGAGAAATAATAGCAGGCCAAGAACGTAGGTTCATTTCGACAATGTCGCGTGTTTTTATAGATTTTACTGTATTTACGATATAACCTGTCGAAGGTTCATTTGGAGAACCTGGTAATGAGGAGTTCGCGCGACAAATGTCGATTTTTCGACGGAACACGAAGGTTGAAGAAGGTCGGTAAAGCGTGTAACGAGACTGGAGGTGGACGGCTCACTCGGTTAGACCGTATGATGGACGGAGAATCGACGCAGTCACAGAGTTGTGGCTAGGAGGAGCGACAAGACCAGTGGCAGATCAGCTAATTTGTCCGTAGATATGACCAGGTTGACCAGAACAGACTGGAGCTGTTGGCACAGGATCGTGAAAGTTGTTGAGACTTATGTGTAGCAGTAAGCTGATGTAAGCTGAGCCTGATGATTATAATAATGTAAAGACAACCTATAGGAAAACTACGCAACAATCTGTGGTTCAGGAGACGAGCGGCCATTAAATGAACCAAAAAGTTTGCGTAAAAATACGCCTTATTTAGTTTCATAGGACGTAATAAGTTGCTCTAACTAAATGGTGTAGTTCTATTTGAATATCCACTTATAGTGATTGACGCACATGTCATTCTTCCAGCGATCTTACATAGATTAGAATAGTTTGAGGATAAATAAGCACTACTTGTTAACCTATCTATGACAACCACTCTAATTTCTTTTATTCAGCATCACAATTATCCATTGTCTTGAGTGATAATTACAGATCAATTAATTTGTTTTGTATCCTTACAACAGTTATTTTGCTTACCTATCTGTATCTGTAAATGTGTTTATCTCTATGTGCAGGTATAACAGACATCTAATTACTTCATAGCAAGTAAAATAACATTTAATATTGTAAAAACAAACTTTCTTCAGAATAAAAGTGTCCATGTTATTTATGCAAAAGGAACAATAAAGGGTCAAACATATCTGTGTTTCAATCAAGGCAAAATCATTACCCTATTCTGTTGTATTCATAGTGTAAATATGTGTAGTTTAGCATAGATAAGATCCATCTGAACACACAATATGTGAGTAGGTATTTCTACTGTTCTAGAAAAGTCAACATCTGCCTTTGCAACAATTGTTTTCTTTGAATATGGAAGGTCCTGGTGCAATTGATATTCAATAAATATACAGCGTCACGCTTTTTCCTACACTGGGAGGCACAGGCAGTGTGGTGCCCATGTATAACCAGTTATTTTCCTACACTGGGAGGCACAGGCAGTGTGGTGCCCATGTATAACCAGTTATTTTCCTACACTGGGAGGCACAGGCAGTGTGGTGCCCATGTATAACCAGTTATTTTCCTACACTGGGAGGCACAGGCAGTGTGGTGCCCATGTATAACCAGTTATTTTCCTACACTGGGAGGCACAGGCAGTGTGGTGCCCATGTATAACCAGTTATTTTCCTACACTGGGAGGCACAGGCAGTGTGGTGCCCATGTACACTGGGAGGCACAGGCAGTGTGGTGCCAATTTATAACCAGTTATTCATTACTAAGCCATCACATTGGCTGACTACTGGAAGGATCTACTCTGATTTTTCCTACAAGTTTCCACACAAACAAGAAGAATGCTCCATTTGAATTTAGCTTCAAGTATAGATAGTTTTACCTGTAGATTAAGTGCATCAATGGATGACACAAGCCATGATGAGATCTCCTCTTTCTCCTTTTGTGCCGGGTCCATTTTTTGGGCGGCCCCAAGACCTTCCTTTGAATATGCCTTGGTTTTCGTTTCTCTTTCAACAACTTTGAACCTTTCCATTTGCTGAAAAATACAATCATACTCGTATGAAGAAAAGGCATCAATAAATACATTCAACAACAATATGTCTAGCCTAGCAGGTAAATTACTTTTTATGGTAGATAGACATTATAGCAGTGATCTGTAAACAAACTGCAAACTCCACAATAGATGCTCTATTATGAGTAGGTAGGATATCAAAAGTACAGCTGGCTTTACCGGGACGAGAATGCCAGCAGTTCCGCATGTATTGGCAGTCAAATGGAGAGGCATATATTGTGACACAAGCATGATAAAATAAACAAAGAATAAGAGAAAGTAGTATTGAATCATAACCCCAGATCTTGGATGGTTATACTTGTATGTTAGTAACATTGCTGTTTTTTTCCCAGCTCAGTTTCCAAGACAGGATATCCTAGTGTAGGGTCAGAAGCAATGTATTTGCCTGTATGTAAATGTTTATGTTGCTATTCCCATTTCACTTATAATAATCTAGTGTTTCATGATTCATGCAAAAATTATGCACCTAACCACAAACAAATGATGTGTTTTTCTGTGTCAAGCAGAAACATCATGAAAAATTCATTCTTTATAGTTTATTCACCCTTTAACAGTGGCAGGACAGTTTGAAACAATATTACATACTAAGTCATCACTTACTTTTAGTCAAGACAAATATTTTTCTAAAATACCCACCAAAAAACATAAAATCTCTGCTACAATTTACTTTCAACAGCACATGATTGTACTGAAGAAATCAGGGTTACTTTGATGCAAATCAGTATTGTTTATCAACATTCTCCCAATAAGAGTTGTGCCTAGTCCAAGTAGAATTGCCTCATAGTAACAGTGACAAACTAGATTATTCCAACTCACCGTTTCTATTAGTTTCCTATAGTCTAAAAGTGTACTCTTATCCTTAATCTCCCCGGAAGCGATCCATGACTTAATTTGATCTCGTAGCCTCTGGAGTTTTTTGATCTCTTTTTTGAGGTCCGCCTCATACTTCTCCTTCTGATTACTGTTCGTCGCATTGTGTACTTTCTGCCAGATGTCCTCAAACGTCTCTACACCCTCTGTCACCTTTTTTAAGCACCTGTCTATTTCACCTGCAATTATAAGCAATGAATTAGTTACCATGTAGTAAAACCAGTTCTTGTCATGTGTTGTATTGCATCCTTTTACTGTCACAGACTGTCGTACGTGCTGCATATTGAATTGTGATACAGAGCTATGTAACAGCTTTTGAAATAGGGTTGCAAAACTAGGCATATCATTCATGAAAGAATGGGTAAAGGTCTCGACCGCGAATGCGATCAAACGTCAGATTTCACGTCTTGTTTTAGTAGAGGTTACCCAGGCAGAAACATTCAATACGATTGGTTTCCTCAACAGCTGCTATAGCTCGGAGACGCCAGGATGGCAGAGAGCTCGTCATCTTGACAATAATGCCTGAGAACACGTATTGGTTGGGGTCGAGTGTATAACCTGATATCGTTGTATTTACCTTGTAATTTCCTTGTCGCAGCCATAGCTATTTACACATTCGGACGAACGTTTCGTACATATCCTAAACATACAAACTATTTACAATAAAATGCACAAAAATTATTGATAAACAGACAAACTACACATCTGAAGCTTTGTTCGATTCCAAGATGGCTACCGTACACCGCTCGAACTGCACAATAGTGACCTAAACGCATCCAGGTTGCCTATCGTGGTTATCTAGCCTTGTGCCTGGAATGGTAATTAGCACATAGATTTCATAAATAAAATATATAAGTTGTCACTAATTTATCAACAAACTTCAAATTATCCATAGAAATGAATTTTTATACGTCGCTCGCGAAGACCATCAAAGTGCGCAGGCGCGTAAAAAAATAGAGTAAACCATAGACCACATTCATTGTTTTTGTAAACAACCAAAGTTTAGCGTACTTATGGTTATTTTTATATATGGCAATATTTTTAAAGAAAACCGGAGGCTCTAGTTACGCTACTCGCCGATAGATGGCGTTACAGTATCAAGTATTTAGTTAGGTCAGCCACCGCTAGATAGCGCTGATTTCAGTTTAGACTAACCTCTATTAATCTGTGGTTTAGATAAGGATGGGTGACCACTAAACCTAAACTACGACTACTAAACTAAATAGAAATCTCTCTCTCTCTCTCTCTAGTTAGAGTTAAGCTCACCTTTGTACATTGTCTATCTATTATAAGTTTTCTGTATGTTATTCTTGTAGGTACAATAAATAAATTACCAAATTACGAAATAGAGGAACTTACGTAGATTTATTTCCAAGTCGCACAGTTTACTTTACGTAGGCAAAACTGATGACTCGTAATGACTCGTTCATCGTCTGTATAGTCTGCGGACTCGTTAATACATTTTTATCTCGTCAGCCAACAAGCTTTCAACTGCTGGGCAATGGCCTCCCCATATTGCAGCCACAATTTCGTTTCCGATGCGCTACTAACCAAGCACGAAACTTATCGAGGTCGTCCCGCCATCTTCCGTTTACAATATTGTAATAGCACTAATACATAATATAATAAACAGTAGGTAGGTACCTACTTAACTACCTAGTAGTAGGTATTATTTTTACGTTTATTGTGCTATAAAACTTTCGTTAACGACATTATTTTATGGCTAACAAAACAAAATACAGACCATTAAGTTTAAACCTATAAACGAAGCAGGCTGGAATGAAAACCAGTTAACTCTTCCCATCCCAATTTACACAAAGACTTTTATTTGAAAATAAGAAAACTATATAGATATAGGTACAAGTGGCTGAGAATATCCCGAACCTACTACGATGAAACGGAAAACATCTTAACGGTTTCATCCTAGTAGATACACAATACAATAATAAAATAATAAAAAAAATAGTAAACCCTTGTAATTAACAATAATAAATAAATGTAATATACAATAAATAATTTATAATCATCAACACATCCATTCACAACTCACTACAATAAATCATTCAAACATTACACTTCCATCTCTGTCACACACACACACACACCCTCACACTCTCCCTCACACTCTACACTAAGTATTTTAGTATTTTAATGTTACTCTAACTTATGCTTTAATTTTTAATGTTAATTTCAATAATTTTCTTTTCTTTTAATAATTATCATATTTTAATCTATCATTGATGTCAAGAATTCGGAAATTATTGAAACTATTAGAAATTGTGTCATTTACTATGGGAAGTATACTCATCCTATGATGCCACTGAGAGATCATTCTGTTCTTTACCATGTATGTAAATAACAAGTTTATTCATATTCATATTCTTTATTGCACAGTATATTTTCTGAATAAATTATTATTTTATTTCATTTCATTATTTCATTTCATTTCATCAAGAATAGATAAGACGGAGACACACCACAATATCGGCGCGATGGTCTAGATTCTAGAATTTATTATTTTCATTTTGAAAGGAGCGGGGTTAGGGGTTCACAGTCATTTGGCAACATTACCAGGGGTACGTGGGGCCATAAGTTTGAGAAACCCTGGTCTAGAAATTAGAAAGGTGTTTAGACGACGACGACCGACGACGGTTTGAGACTCTGCCTTCAGTTGAAATCTTGGCTGGGGAGAAAAGAAAAAACTATTTTAACTTGGCCGGGCCTATTATAGGTACCTACCTACTAAGTTATTGCTCTCGGTTGTCATCTATACAATCAATTACTACAAACCGGATGTGATACTGCGACATAGTCGTATTTTCTGAGTGGTATTTACTTCGAGTGGTGGCCAAGAGAAGGCCAAATATCAGTCGGCAGACCACCTGCCAGATGGTCCGATGACATAGCGAGGATAGCAGGGAATCTATAGACGCGGGTCGCACGGGACCGGGTGGAATCTATAGACGCGGCCGGGTCGCACGGGACCGGGTTGAATCTATAGACGCGGGTCGCACGGGACCGGGTTGAATCTATAGACGCGGGTCGCACGGGACCGGGTTGAATCTATAGACGCGGGTCGCACGGGACCGGGTGGAATCTATAGACGCGGCCGGGTCGCACGGGACCGGGTTGAATCTATAGACGCGGCCGGGTCGCACGGGACCGGGTTGAATCTATAGACGCGGGTCGCACGGGACCGGGTGGAATCTATAGACGCGGCCGGGTCGCACGGGACCGGGTTGAATCTATAGACGCGGCCGGGTCGCACGGGACCGGGTTGAATCTATAGACGCGGGTCGCACGGGACCGGGTTGAATCTATAGACGCGGGTCGCACGGGACCGGGTTGAATCTATAGACGCGGGTCGCACGGGACCGGGTTGAATCTATAGACGCGGGTCGCACGGGACCGGGTTGAATCTATAGACGCGGGTCGCACGGGACCGGGTTGAATCTATAGACGCGGGTCGCACGGGACCGGGTTGAATCTATAGACGCGGGTCGCACGGGACCGGGTTGAATCTATAGACGCGGGTCGCACGGGACCGGGTTGAATCTATAGACGCGGGTCGCACGAGACCGGGTTGAATCTATAGACGCGGGTCGCACGGGACCGGGTTGAATCTATAGACGCGGGTCGCACGGGACCGGGTTGAATCTATAGACGCGGGTCGCACGGGACCGGGTTGAATCTATAGACGCGGGTCGCACGGGACCGGGTTGAATCTATAGACGCGGGTCGCACGAGACCGGGTTGAATCTATAGACGCGGGTCGCACGGGACCGGGTTGAATCTATAGACGCGGGTCGCACGGGACCGGGTTGAATCTATAGACGCGGGTCGCACGGGACCGGGTTGAATCTATAGACGCGGGTCGCACGGGACCGGGTTGAATCTATAGACGCGGGTCGCACGGGACCGGGTTGAATCTATAGACGCGGGTCGCACGGGACCGGGTTGAATCTATAGACGCGGGTCGCACGGGACCGGGTTGAATCTATAGACGCGGGTCGCACGGGACCGGGTTGAATCTATAGACGCGGGTCGCACGGGACCGGGTTGAATCTATAGACGCGGGTCGCACGGGACCGGGTTGAATCTATAGACGCGGGTCGCACGGGACCGGGTTGAATCTATAGACGCGGGTCGCACGGGACCGGGTTGAATCTATAGACGCGGGTCGCACGGGACCGGGTTGAATCTATAGACGCGGGTCGCACGGGACCGGGTTGAATCTATAGACGCGGGTCGCACGGGACCGGGTTGAATCTATAGACGCGGGTCGCACGGGACCGGGTTGAATCTATAGACGCGGGTCGCACGGGACCGCGTTGATACCTGTGCCTATACTCAACAGTGGGTTCCCTGCAAAGAGTTTGCATTCTCCTTTCTGATTTTATCTATGGTTCCCTGAACTTTCTGACAGGCTGGTGGCGAATGATAAATGAATGAATGAATGATTTACTTCGACCGAAGTAATGGCGCACCCCCTGACCCTGACCCGTCCTCATTAAACAAAACCAAAGAGTTACGTCTTTCCTTTCTACTATTTTGGTACCATACCAACATAATAGCCATTGTTGGAACTAGGAACTAAGTTGAAACATACGTTATCACGTCATTTAAAGTAACGTCTATCACTTGTCCTATTTACATATACTTTCAAGAGCCAAAATTTTCATTGCCGGCAATATTGCAATTTGTCCGACAATATTGCCATATTAATGGGGACAATATTGACCCATACGTCATTCATTATGTTCCCACGTGGCAATATAGTCGGCAACGGCACATCCTGTAGCGCCGCCGCCGCATTACAGCGAGGTGCAGAGTTAACTTGGTCGGGATCACGTCGACGTGGGATATACATAACCAGAGGACCTATATTCTCAATAGCCCTTTTGCAAACGAGCGCTCTTTTCTACCGATTTTCGTTCGTTGGTTGTACCATGTTGTACCTACATATTCAATTCGCTCTGCAACGATATTGGTCCGAACCACTCGTTGCGCAAGAGTCATATATCACACGACTTCACACGAGCGCGATTGAAAAATAGAGCTCCAGATTTCATTACATAAGTTTTAGGTAGGCAACTGAACTTATTCATATAGAGATGTATGCCAAGATAGTAGCAAGTGGAGTTCTTTAGTCTCTCTCTCTCTCTGCCTACTCTTTTCCGGGAAAAGGAGTGACCCTACTATGTCTTGAACTTTTATTAGAACATCTACCAACAGATTGTTAAATCTGCCATAGTGTTGAACGGCTAAAAGTGGGTACAGTGGTGCCTCTGCCACCCCGTATGGGAAAGACGTAACGCTATGTATGTATGTGACTATGATTTGTGTATTTTATCAGCCAACAGACCATTTAAAGGTATTTTGTGGTCTTCATCTCGTAGAATGGCTGTAGAACGTGGGCTGTGTGTGTGTGTGTGTAGTGTAATGAGCATGTCACGTCGGATTATTTAGATAGGAATGTGTTAAACGCGGTATTTACTTTAACAAACCTCTGGGACATCGTCGAGGTGGTCATACATTAAAAATAGAATATTACTTTACCCATGAGATGGTTGCCCGGATGCGGTACCTACTAAGTTAGAGGTTGAGCAGACATTTAGGATGGTATAAAATTTTATACCATCCTATAAATAATAAACCGCTCTCTCAACTCTGATGAGAGCTACTTATGCGTGTGGAAATGACTGATTTCCTGAATCATTTGTCATTGTGATATACCTATCTGATTCTGAGACAACTCTCAAAGCTGAGAGTGGTTTATTAAGACCGTCTTGTAAATGCTTACAGATATCTATAGTATAAATAGACTAGACTTTTAATCACCGCCACTATACTATAGAATAGAATAGAATAGACTCTATTCTACATTCTCTATTCAAAAGAGTATAGCACAGTGCGGCGCCGCGCCGGCGGCGGTGTCATTTAAAACAATAGCTCTAATAATTTTATGTAAGTACCTACCTACCTGGAATCATGGCCCTACCTGGAATAAAACATTTGTCTATGTTCATTGCTGTAAAAGGTTAGTAGGTAGGTACCATCATGTCGGACTATTAATAATGGACATTAATCAGAACTAAGTCAACTTTCCGCTGTTGTTTGCATCAAACTATAGCTAAGTAATGTAGTCCAATAGTCCTAGTCCTATTTGCAACAATCTAAACAAAGATGACAGTTGCCGATTCCGCAGGCAGCAAATAAAACTAATACTTACTCTCTATGAAAAAGGAATCTATGGATAGTTTTAAGAGTAGGAACCTATACTTATGGAGTTGTCACAGTTTACTCACTCGGTTGCTCACTGTCGGTCGGTCGTAATGAGAAAATAGCCTTATGATGAAGCGTGAACTCGAGTGTACAATGTACATGTACATGTACATACAGCAGGCAGACAGACGGTAATGAGTGCGGGCAATCTATCACGCTGCTGTCAGGGTCCCGCCGTAGATCAACAGAAGCCCGCGTCATACGCTCTGATTATGTTGGTTTAGTGAACCAAGCCCTTAAAACTTGCTACGGGCTCATTATGTTTTCGTCGGTGAAACCTTCATTTGGAATCAAAGTCAGTCTCAACAAATCGAAAGATAGATAAATAAATTGATGTATCCACTGTTAAATTACACAAAATAACAGTTTTAATTAACATATCAAAAGCTATCACAACAAAGATACAAATCTGTTCACCTCTCATTCAGTTTTAAAATACAAGTATAGTTTGTATTGAGTGTTTGTCTAGACGTCACGGGTCGAACTGCACTCTGCTACCTCGTCTAGACGTCATGTGCCGAACTGCGCTCTGCTACCTCGTCTAGACGTCATGGGCCGAACTGCACTCTGCTATAAAAACCCCGTCTAGGAAAAGGAGTGACATTTATATATTATTTCCGTTTCATATTCCACTCAGTCGGAGCCGCAAGGTCTTGCGATCATCAAAGACAACTGTTGGCAGTGAGTTTGTTTACCCAGATGCAACATGATGCATTAACCTGAATGCAGGTGGACGCAATAATACGAATTACTAATACGCAATAATATAAACAAGAAAACTAATTTGGGGCTAAAAGATTGTTAACTGGAGTTAAAAACACTACGCTCTAACCAAAGCGTCACGCCGTCTTCCATACCGGACGGCAGAGGCACAATTGTGCTGACTTTCACAATATTATTCAAAAAGTACAATTTTTTTTCGTGGCAGGGGGTTAGCCCATCGCCGCAACTTAGAGTAATGAACGTTTCCTCGCGATGTTTTCTTTTACCTGTTTGAACATCCGAGTAAAGTACTCCAGGTATTAATATCTTTGGTAACATGGTCAGCACAGCACTGTAAAAAAACACAAACATTTTTTTTTTATACTTACTTATTATATTACAGGCAATAAATTGCATGTGGCGCTAACTAGGGCCTCTTGTGTCGCGGTAACTATACAGGGTGTAACAGAAGGGTGTAGTCATATTTTAGGGGGTTGTTAGGGTGACCATTCTGAGCAACTTTCACTATGAAACCGATTTGATCAGAGCAACTTTATTTTTCATTGCTCCATACGTCTTGGTCCGGGGTGGGAGGCTGATTTGTATAGAGAAGTGAAAATTAAAGTTGCTCTGATCAAATCGGTTTCATAGTTAAAGTTCCTTAGAATGATGTTCCTTACAACCCCCTAAAATATGACTACACCTTTCTGTTACAGCCTGTAGATACAGTGACGTCACGCAAATATAAACATCCAGACCTGAGGAGTATTCTCTTATTTCCCAGCTAGGATTCGAATTTGGGATCTCCCGCTTGGAAGCCCAGCCTCGGAACCGAAATAACATGATGTCGTCAAGAAAACAAAAGGTGTTGTAAATACTTGTCTTGTTTGAGCCCGAAATGCCTATCCCCGTGTACAGACAGACAGACAGACAAATGAAAAATGAATCATCATGAAAATGAGATAACCACTACTTTTAGATTAAGTACAAATACAAAGCAATATTTATTGATTGATTGGGAAATAAACAACATTGCGGAATTTGTGATAAAGTTTATCGTGATACGTGATATCAATAATATCAATCGGTGGATGAGGCCTTTTATTATTAATAAATAATCGTATTATTAACAAGGTAATTGCAAAACTATTGCACACTGACGGGGTCTGTACAGTCATAGCGGGTCACAATAATAAAACTATTGCACACTGACGGGGTCTGTACAGTCATAGCGGGTCACAATAATAAAACTATTGCACACTGACGGGGTCTGTACAGTCATAGCGGGTCACAATAATAAAACTATTGCACACTGACGGGGTCTGTACAGTCATAGCGGGTCACAATAATAAAACTATTGCACACTGACGGGGTCTGTACAGTCATAGCGGGTCACAATAATAAAACTATTGCACACTGACGGGGTCTGTACAGTCATAGCGGGTCACAATAATAAAACTATTGCACACTGACGGGGTCTGTACAGTCATAGCGGGTCACAATAATAAAACTATTGCACACTGACGGGGTCTGTACAGTCATAGCGGGTCACAATAATAAAACTATTGCACACTGACGGGGTCTGTACAGTCATAGCGGGTCACAATAATAAAACTATTGCACACTGACGGGGTCTGTACAGTCATAGCGGGTCACAATAATAAAACTATTGCACACTGACGGGGTCTGTACAGTCATAGCGGGTCACAATAATAAAACTATTGCACACTGACGGGGTCTGTACAGTCATAGCGGGTCACAATAATAAAACTATTGCACACTGACGGGGTCTGTACAGTCATAGCGGGTCACAATAATAAAACTATTGCACACTGACGGGGTCTGTACAGTCATAGCAGGTCACAATAATAAAACTATTGCACACTGACGGGGTCTGTACAGTCATAGCGGGTCACAATAATAAAACTATTGCACACTGACGGGGTCTGTACAGTCATAGCGGGTCACAATAATAAAACTATTGCACACTGACGGGGTCTGTACAGTCATAGCGGGTCACAATAATAAAACTATTGCACACTGACGGGGTCTGTACAGTCATAGCGGGTCACAATAATAAAACTATTGCACACTGACGGGGTCTGTACAGTCATAGCGGGTCACAATAATAAAACTATTGCACACTGACGGGGTCTGTACAGTCATAGCGGGTCACAATAATAAAACTATTGCACACTGACGGGGTCTGTACAGTCATAGCGGGTCACAATAATAAAACTATTGCACACTGACGGGGTCTGTACAGTCATAGCGGGTCACAATAATAAAACTATTGCACACTGACGGGGTCTGTACAGTCATAGCGGGTCACAATAATAAAACTATTGCACACTGACGGGGTCTGTACAGTCATAGCGGGTCACAATAATAAAACTATTGCACACTGACGGGGTCTGTACAGTCATAGCGGGTCACAATAATAAAACTATTGCACACTGACGGGGTCTGTACAGTCATAGCGGGTCACAATAATAAAACTATTGCACACTGACGGGGTCTGTACAGTCATAGCGGGTCACAATAATAAAACTATTGCACACTGACGGGGTCTGTACAGTCATAGCGGGTCACAATAATAAAACTATTGCACACTGACGGGGTCTGTACAGTCATAGCGGGTCACAATAATAAAACTATTGCACACTGACGGGGTCTGTACAGTCATAGCGGGTCACAATAATAAAACTATTGCACACTAACGGGGTCTGCACAGTCATAGCGGGTCAAAATAATAAAACTATTGCACACTAACGGGGTCTGTACAGTCATAGCGGGTCAAAATAATAAAACTGTACGAGCTATGTCAGCACTCGTTTAATTATTATGCATTGTGTAGATATTTATCTAGGCTAACCGAGGTAACTTTATTAGAATAAGTATACAATAAAAGGCATTCTCAAAACAGCAGTCATTGAGTTTCAACCTAGCAACCACACTACAATACATTATTTATTACTGTACACACGCTACAGTTTTTGGTCCTTCGAGCTGGATATGAACCAGCGACCTGTGGATTATTAATTACTGTTCACACGCTACAAAAACGAATACAAGGGTAGACAGAAATATAAAATGCGGTAGACGTCAAAATAGTTTGCTGAAATGTTTGTTTAGATTTAACTAATTATGTATATTTTAACCAGCAAATATTGTCCATAAGTAATATCAGGCAGATCGATCCGCTTTTCAATCTTGGCCTTCGATATTTCTGCTGGTGGACAGGAGCGGCGCAGGTGGACAGGAGCGGCGCAGGTGGACAGGAGCGGCGCAGGTGGACAGGAGCGGCGCAGGTGGACAGGAACAGGAGCGGCGCAGGTGGACAGGAGCGGCGCAGGTGGACAGGAGCGGCGCAGGTGGACAGGAACAGGAGCGGCGCAGGTGGACAGGAACAGGAGCGGCGCAGGTGGACAGGAGCGGCGCAGGTGGACAGGAGCGGCGCAGGTGGACAGGAGCGGCGCAGGTGGACAGGAGCGGCGCAGGTGGACAGGAACAGGAGCGGCGCAGGTGGACAGGAGCGGCGCAGGTGGACAGGAACAGGAGCGGCGCAGGTGGACAGGAACAGGAGCGGCGCAGGTGGACAGGAACAGGAGCGGCGCAGGTGGACAGGAGCGGCGCAGGTGGACAGGAGCGGCGCAGGTGGACAGGAGCGGCGCAGGTGGACAGGAGCGGCGCAGGTGGACAGGAGCGGCGCAGGTGCCCTCGAAATTCTATAACACTTCATAAATAAGTCCCGAATTTCGAAACACGACTATTATCGATCGATTGCTCCCAAAGGTGCATAAATGCATATTTGCAGCCAAACTCAAAACAAAATATAATAGGCTAGCCGCCGACAAGACAAGACAAAATTATACAACATTTTGGGCCCGTGATGGCCGTTTTTATAATCGCCTATATATTATGAGTTCTTGTAAATTTCTATCAGGTTATCATTGCTCGACCTGCTAGCCATGAGTTTCCGAGGCGGCAGACTCCGCTCTATTGCTTTCTTATATTATAACTACCTAAGTTATAAAGTTCTCGTTACTCGACTTGTTAGCCATGAGAAATTTACGGGGCGGCTGACGCCCCGTGAATTCAAACGCGGCGTAAGTCGTAAAAATAATCTAGAATCAAACACAACGCCCCTGGTTCACAATACATGTCCATAGATAGAGCACAAATCAAAGTTGAAACAATTAACGGACTGTAAATGTAATTGATTGTGAAAATGACCTACTTCCTTTTCGGAGAATAAAATAACCGGCCAAGTGCGAGTCGGACTCGCGCACGAAGGGTTCCGTACCATTATCTATAAAAAACCGCAAAAAAAATAAAATGTATGGGAGCCCCCCCTAAATATTAATTTAATTTTAATTTAATTATTTATTTTTTAAGTAAATAATATACTCATAATTCATAATTCATAATTTCTTTATTGCACACAATTAATTGCAATGACAAAAAGTAAATAAAAACAGTGTACAAAGGCGAGCTTATCTCTAAAAAGAGATCTCTTCCAGCAAACCAAGTTCCGATGAGAGAGTTTGATATATCAGCAAGGGTAGACCGTACTGGTACTCAATATATTGTGAACATTTTAAGCGTCTACCTGCTACCATTATCAATATCGAGCAAAAATGAGCAAAAAAATCTTTTTAGTATTTGTTGTTATAGCGGCAACAGAAATACATCATCTGTGAAAATTTCAACTGTCTTGCTACCACGGTTCATGAGATACAGCCTGGTGACAGACAGACGGACGGACGGACGGAAAGACAGCGAAGTCTCAGTAATAGGGTCCCGTTTGGCACCCTTCGGGTACGGAACCCTAAAAACCGCAAAATAAAAAAAACATGTTAGTTGTATGGGAGCCCCACTTAATAATATATTTATTTTGTTTTTTAGTATTTGTTGTTATAGCGGCACCAGAAATACATCATTTGTGAAAACTTCAGCTGTCTAGCAACCACGGTTCATGAGATACAGCCTGGTGACAGACAGACGGACAGTGAAGTCTCAGTAATAGGGTACGGAACCATAATAAGCTTTAGCTATTCCTATTTAACAAGAGACTCGGTAGCCAGTAACACCATCAAAAACATCAGCCCGCATTATTACATCAATATTTTTCCACAAATCATTTTCTGCCGTTATTTAGGAGCTGTAAACATTTATTGAACTCCTATCCTGGCTCGCTGCCAGCGACCGCCACGCCCCGCGCCGCCGCCGCCGCCGGCCGCTGTCGGACAAGATGGATGGTATTTATATCGAATCAAATTTACATTACGATCCTTTCGAAGACGGAAATGAGACACCTTAAATTTTTAGGTACATTACAATTAAACGTCTACCAACGATCTTTTGGCTCTTGAGTGTCGTTTACAGAGGGGGCGCTAGTTCTACGCAACGTAACGTACCTGCCATTAGGCGTTAGTTCCACCTTGTCACCGCGTGCCAAAAGATCGTTGGAATTGTCTAATAAATAATTACGGTTAAATTAATTTTGCCAGGGGTCACCCCCTACCCTACCGACCCTTTAAAGTCAGGAAACTCGACCATACCGTGATTGTTCAAAAGATCGTAAGTGTATAAAGATTATCATAGGACCACAGACTTACGGATATCGCCCCTAAGCATGCAAATAAATCGCCGCCCGCCCTACAGTCTACATTAGTTCATTTCCGCCCTGAGATAGCTATTGTCAAGCTACTCTAATTCCACTGCCTCACTTCCGTTCCAAGCCTTACTGCTGCTTCCAATACACTGCTTCCAATGCGATGGAACACACAATCAATTTCTTTAGTACACACACAATCAATTAAGGAAATGAATTAGGTATACAAATATGGTGTTGCCAAAGTTTAATCGAGTTTAGCGTTAACCCACGTTCTAGCTAAATGGCACTCATATGGAGTTTTCAAACAAATGTAAAGAAACTTTGGCCTTTGTTTGGCCATGTCCTTTTGGATACCAAATCCTTTAAGCCCGATTGTGCCGGTAGAACATGCCATGCGAGCCAAACTTGTCGTGTTTCTGCCAGTGGGCCTCCCGCCCGCCCGCTCGTAGTTTCAGAGGGTTTCAGTGTTCAGTCCACTTCCCTAGTGTGTGACGGACGACTGACGAGCCACTATCAAGTCAGTCGGCGATACGCCACAAAACAAGATAGTCGCATGTCCCGTTCACCTAGTAGACTACACGTCCGTGATACTCTGAAAACTCTGACTCTATGAAGTTTCAGTAACATTTTGTGAAGTGAATCCTTGTTTGAAATTATGTAGAGCTCATATTAGAGGGATGGCAAAATGAATGACTCTGTAAGAGTGGTGATTTGAAACGTTTTTACAAGTGAGGATTGGAAGGACTAAATATGTTTACATACAAACACCACATTATGGCCGTGTGTTTATTTTTGTTAGGTAAGCGAAGCAGATTATGATATATTCCTGAGTTGAATGAAATTATGAAACTTTTTAGCATTAGAAACAAATGACAATCTTATGAGATTCTCGCCCCTAAATCACTAAGGTGACAACCTTAAATTTGAAAATCGTTACGTGCTACTCAGGGTATGTGAGTCAGTGTCAAAACAAAGCCTTTAAAATTTAAATAATTTGTGGTGTTTTATTGTATTACTTATATATAATTGTTGTAAATACTTATAAAAGTGACTATTGTGTTTGGTACATATCGGATATTTTTAATTAACTTTATTTAAAGTAAAGTAAGAGGAGTTTAAAATTATAAATTACAAATGAATAAACAGCAGGCTTCTCTATAGCGCCTATTTTTAGAATGCAAGTACATACAAATACCTATTTGTGTAAAAGTTATACTTCCGACAACACGAACTATAAAGATGTGCAAAGATCTGCTGGAATTCAGCGTAAACTAAAAATAACCGGCCAAGTGCGAGTCGGACTCGCGCACAAAGGGTTCCGTTCTACCATTATCTATAAAAAACCGCAAAAAAAATGTATGGGAGCCCCCCCTAAATATTAATTTAATTTTAATTTAATTATTTATTTTTTAAGTAAATGATATACTCAATATATTGTGAACATTTTAAGCGTCTACCTGCTACCATTATCAATATCGAGCAAAAATAGCACGTTTGTTGTATGGGAGCCCCCCTTAATATTAAATTTCTTTTGATTTTAGTATTTATTGTTATAGCGGCAACAGAAATACATCATCTGTGAAAATTTCAACTGTCTAGCTACCACGGTTCATGAGATACAGCCTGGTGACAGACAGACGAACGGACGGACGGACGGACGGACGGACAGACAGCGAAGTCTCAGTAATAGGGTCCCGTTTGGCACCCTTCGGGTACGGAACCCTGGTGGAGTCGTCGACTGTTCCCTAGAAAATCCGAAAACCCTTTGCATCACAAAATAAATGACATATTTTGTGCGAAACCCTCAATGCGCAAGTCCGACTTGCACTTGGCCGGTTTATAACAATTTCTGTATTCAATATTAGTTTGTACCTTATTGGATGCCACAATCAAATCAAAACATTTCCACGAGTTAGTTAAGTATCTGTGGTTAAACCATGTTAAACGTAATAAACTTCGGTTTGTGTCGGAGCTTAAAATATTAACATTAATCTACTATGTTTATTGTTTATCATAAAAAAAACTGGTTGTTGTTGATGAATGTAGCTGTTTATATTTTCATGACATCGCACCGCAACCGAAGTAAGCAATCAAGAGACGAAGAGGAGCGACGTCATTCAGGCAGCAGTGGGTGTGTTCTATGGTGTTTACTGTGTAACTAAGTAAATAGGTAGGGCTGTAGTGTAGGGCATTCATTATTACTTTCAATCTCTGTTAGTCGATGTAAGGCAGTAAGGTAAGAGTTTTGAGTCTCGGACACCCCTTAGAGGCAAATAAATCCGCAACAAGATACATAGACATCTAAACAACCAGAAATGTTACAGTCAAATGTACGCTTGGTGTTTGCATCATTTTGACGCTTTGGCTGCATAGATTTTGATTATTTAGTGTATGATGTGTAAACCCATTTATGTCGCTGACTGTTCATCATTCTGATTTGAGCAACTTTTAAAATTACCGAGTTGATCAGACCAAATTTACTTTTCACTTCTCCCTAACTGGCCGTAGTAGGTAACATCGATATCAAGGACGATGTTTGAGTTTTACTTATCTTTACAATACACAAAAATACTTTTGAGTTGACACCTCGTGCCTGACTGATTAGGGATCACTTAGACATCTCTCTATTAATTACACTTGATAACGACAAAGCCATGCCGCTCTCGCGATAAAGAGGATTTCGTTCTGCCGATAACGAAAATAAATTTTGGTGTTTAAGCAGGTTACATTACATTACATCCAATCGAAACATTCTGTTTAAAATTTTACGTGCGAGTTTTCATAGCAGGATTATAGAAATCTAAAACACATGCCGAGACCAAAGTACTATGTTATATACGTATTTTAATAAGCACCAATCTTGTCATCCTGTCATGGCGTCCTATCCTAACTCTTTACCACTTCCAATATCTCCCTGCGAAGCACAGGACCCCGCGCCGCAGGTGCATTAACTTACTGCTCGTATAGGATAGCGAACGATGATACGGAAATTGTTTATTTGTGCGTCCTATCCTATCTTACCACAATTTGAAACTGTCACGTCACTCGTCGTCCCAAATAGTTTTGTTACCTGCCGGTACTGACAGCAAAACATTTCGGGGTACCTCCGGAATGACGTCGCTAATACCGTTTTATAATATGTCAGTAATTCAGTCCCTTCACTGAATTGAAAAAGTAAGCCCAACAATATAATTGTTGCCGAGAAAAGTGGGTCACAAGTACCTAGGAAACTGTACGTTCAATCAATCAGCATGAGGTCTATTGTCTCTTATTGTATGGAGCGCTACTGAAGTGTCTGTGGTGTAATAAAATTGGCTTATTATTATTATCCTTATTATCAACTCGACGGTGTTTCTACATTCGGTCGGTTGTTGTTGTTGATCAGATTCCGACTCGCACTTGACAGATTATTTATAAATACACATTTATGAAGGGAGGTCACACTCATTAGCCCGGGGGGTGCCGAATTTTAATAACCGGCGAAGTGCGAGTCGGACTCGCCGCCGAAGGGTTCCGTACCATTATCCATAAAAAACAGCAAAAAAAAAATTGTATGGGAGCCCCCCCTAAATATTAATTAAATTTTAATGTAATTATTTATTTTTTAAGTATTCAATATATTGTGAACATTTTAAGCGTCTATCTGCTACCATTATCAATATCGAGCAAAAATGAGCAAAAAATATCGCGTTTGTTGTATGGGAGCCCCCCTTAATATTAAATTTCTTTTGATTTTTAGTATTTTTTGTTACAGCGGCAACAGAAATAAATCATCTGCGAAAATTTCAACTGTCTAGCTACCACGGTTCATGAGATACAGCCTGGTGACAGACAGACGGACAGACGGACGGACGGACGGACAGCGAAGTCTCAGTAATAGGGTCCCGTTTGGCACCCTTCGGGTACGGAACCCTATAAAACGCCACTGATGGCATGTACTTGAAATCATTTAGATCCATGGCTTTCTTTGTACATTACCGTTACCGTTCTTTGATGATGATAATTTCGCCGAGTAAGATAACTCTCGCATACTCGGCTCTACGAGTATTGGAATCAACTAATTTGTCAATTTATTCAACAACCACATAAGGTGCTTAGTACATAGAATTGAGCTCTATCTGCATTGTCGTGTCACAATGAACGACGACGACGCGACCAATTGACATTAATTACAAGAAAACGTAAATGCTCATTGTTGCCTTTAGAATACAAACACTGTTAATGTTGGAAATTTTACTGACATCTGACTAGTACTATTACTTATTCTGTGATCTGACACAGATTAATAAAGAGTTAGGAACATCTGAACCTATTGACGACTGAACAGTCTCCAATTCCTGATATAAACTACTCGTCTTGCTATAAAAATGCAAGTAAACTAGAAAAATAAATAAAACATCTATATATATAAAAATGAATTGCTGTTCGTTAGTCTCACTAAAACTCGAGAACGGCTGAACGGATTTATCTTATCTTAGTCTTGAAATGTTCGTGAAGGTCTAGGGAAGGTTTAAAAGGCGAGAAAAAATCGAATAGTTTCCGGGAAAACCCTAAAAACAGCCCTTTTCTATTTCCCATACAAACGTTTTCTAGAGTCAATCGTTTTCTAGAGTCAATTTGCTATTCAATAAAGTTCATATTAAATTGAGACAGTACGAAGTCTGCCGGGTTAGCTAGTCTTCTTATACTACCCGGTCACAATATCTGTGCACCTGACCTCGTGACGTCATATCGGCGGTCTGGGTACGGTGTGAAAAAAAGTTATTTCGAGAAATGTGGAGGTAAAAAAAAACTACTAACCTATTCAAATCAATTTATCATTGATGAAGGGTTTGTTATTAAAAAACAATAATTTTGATTACAAAAACATTTATTATTATCCCAGTTGCAGCACAGGTCCGTTTCACCACTTGGTCTACAGGTATGGTGTACTGTTAATTTGCTTTCTCCGATTCAAAAAACTTGAGCACTTTCAAGATTAGATTTCTTGATTCGCTGTGTATTGTTTTTCCCATGACTTCAGTTTAACAGCTACAACAATTTTAATAACAACCGAACCAGTCCAAACTTAACAGTAAACAGTCTAAGCTTAACAATAAATAATAAATAAAAAACAAAACACCAACAAAGCGAAAATATCAAAATTATCGGGACGTGTATCGGCAACGAAGATGCTAACCGTACTGTCGCACCGGGGAGTGCGCGGAGAGGTGACAGGGGAAGCGGGAGAGGCGCCGCATTCCAGCGAGGTGCACAGATATTCTGACCGGCTAGTAACTTTCAATGTTTTGTAAAAACCGCCACAGGTGACAGATATCGTAAAACCAAATAGATTCGGTCCGTCAAAACAGAATTTGAAACAACTTTACTGCGAACGATGTCTGGTATTATGATGATGATGGTGTCGTCAAAATAAATAAATCAATAAGTACTTAAATAAATTAAATCGTAGAATTTTGCGTTTGTAATGATTTAGCGACGTCACAGAAATATTAAACAATATTTATAAGCCGGACTTATTTATTTTAGAATTTGTATGCATATCCTAGTTACTTGCACTTAGCCGTATTTTTGAAGTAAAACTTCTTGGGGCACGGGGGTAAAATTTATTTAACCTCTCAACTGTGGGTTATTCATATATTTGCTTTTCAATTGCTACTAGCCGGGTGCTATCACGAGTGGCTAAGAAATGTAACGGAAATTGGAATCGGTGACGTCAGGGTCGGCTGAAGACTTTTAAAACCGCAACTATTTTCAATACGGTTTTTAACTAATCAGATAAGATAATAATACATTCGTACAATAAAGAATGTTAATTAGTGAGAGAAAAACCTGATGAAACGTTAACAAATAAAAATTATTTTAAGCATTCTTCCACGAGTTCTTGATTTCCGGTATGGCCAAGATGGCGCTGCCGCCGCCGCCTGACATGACATGACTCAAACTACTTCGTTCAACCTCTTTGTTGGAACCGGAACTTATGTTTGACAGCTGTGCGATGCGATCCATACAGTTTGTAAGAAAAGAGTTTCATCAATGTCACACGGGTCGATATGAATTTCTAAAACAAGCAAAGCAATGCATACATTTGAGCGAGACGGCTTAAAGACGTGACGTCAGATGGTATATAATCTGAGCGAGATGCAAATAGTAGTGACACTATTGAATGAGTTAAGTATATCACCACGAGCGCGACAAATTGTAGATAAGGAATGGTGGGAAATAAATGACATGACGTATTAAAAGTAAGTACAAGTATAAAATAATTTCAAATAATCGGACGTCTGAAACTTAAAAGTAACTTAAAGCAGAGATTGGATCTCAAAATTGGAAATTTAAATCTCTTTTAGTATAGGTAGGTATAGGTGTATAGTATAGGTATACCACTTAATGATCTAGCTACAGAAGTTTTACTTCTAACACGTGTACGGTGATACACGCGTATTTTTTATGGGATATGGGTGCAAACATGTACTTGCATACCAAATTTCAGATTTTTAGGACTTCGGGAAGTAATGGAAGTTTTAATGACAAGCGAATCGGGCATATATCATTGAGCACAACTTTTTCTATTTAAATTTCAACGCAAAAGTCAACCACGTGGTGGAAGTAAGTACCTCCACTCACACTAGACAACGTGTACAGATGATGGAGAGCGCTGATGGATCGGTAAACATTGCGAGTGTTCACGCCTCAACTCTAAAATAAGTATACTCAACCGAGTATTTTGCACGTACCGAGAAATATAGGCTAATATTTACCTAGCACGAGCGGATCCATTTTCTTTTTGGGAGAGAGAGAGAGGGGGTCGACATTCTAAGAAAATGATATTACGACGGTCTGCAACTAAAGAGCTTAGATAAATGTTGGGGGCAACCCAGTGGGAAGACACGGATTCGAGTTTTCTCTAGAGTGAGGACGCGGGTTTGTATCCGAGGATATGAAGGAAGACTAGCAATCCCCCACGACACGGGTGCACACAACAACAAACGGGTGTGTAAGCAATGTTGTATTTTCACTTTAGCAAAGACAGTGCCTTTAAGCTCAAGGGATCCCCATTCCCATTTACAAATCAGTCAGGTAGGTACTTCTTGTCCATAGCTATAGTATAGGTAGCTTCGATTGAATCGACACGACACACTCCCCTAATTGCTTGTTTTATACTTACATCACAGACATAGGTAGTATTTGCATAGTAAATGGGAAGTCTCATGGAGTTTATTTGCCGGTTCCTTTCTATCCTATTGTGCACTGTGTGTGTAGTTCTAATCATTCCTGGGTTTGCTGGAAGAAATATAATTATAGGGATAAGTTCGCCTTTGTACATGTTATTTCTATTAATGTAACTGTATATTATTGTGTGCAATATAAACGTATGTCTATGTCTATGTCTATGTCTATGTCAATAAATCAGCTGCCAAGTGCGACTTGGACTCACGTTGAGAGGGTTGTTACTTTGGTAGAGAGGGAGTTGATACTTTGGTAGATTAGGATCATAAACTAAATTGCTATATAATACACGGTTGTGGTAACCACCTTAAAGCAACAACTAGATCGTGAGTGTGGGCGAGCCAGCTGTTGACACTATCACTTAGCGTCCATTCAATTGTCCATGGTGGACCTAAATGAATCGTGATGGACACATTACAATTGTCCATTGTTGGACGATAGGTACATGGACGAATATGGCCAAGTCATGTACCTATTCCTAGTCGGTCTATGTCTATAAATCTGAAATTTTAACTGTTTTTCTGCAAAGTTTTGTATTTGGCTTAAAATTACCTATGACATGACATCATACTTTTTATGTAGAACCTAATTACGCCACTACGACGAGGTAGCAATCTACTAGCGTGATCGGAACCCTTTGTGTGCGAGTTCTAGTCTAACTTGGCTGTTTATTTCCTTAGTTATAATGATCGGAACCACAGACTCTTATATCGGAACCGTAAATGCTTCTTTTACTCATCCTGACTGAATGACTTTGAGAAATATAGGTACCTTATTTGACTAAGGCCTTTGCCCCTCAGTAGGAAATACCAAGCATGAATTGTTAAATATATTTAATATCGAAGTAAGATTAACTGTAGTTAGCAGTAGGCTAGTGTAACGGCCTCGTAAAGCTTTCAATCAAATATCAATTACTTAGTTCAAAGCCACGGATGCTGTGAAAGTTTTATAGCCCAAATCCCCAAATCTACTGGAGTAACATTAAGGCTGGGAAACCCGACAGCGGAAAAAAACTCAGGTCTTGGATGTTTACATGTTTGTGATGTCGCTGTTTCTGGTTCCCAGGACACAGGGTATCCTAGTGTGGGGCCAGAAGCAATGTATGTGCCTGAATATAAAGGTTTGAAAAAACAAACGACCGTACTTATTGTGGTGCGGAGAGGAACCGTGTGGACTGGCCACAGATGGACTGGCCTAGCACTAGCTGCACGGCAGACACACCGTGCAACCGTGTCGCTGTCTTGTATCTCCAGTAGGCAAGATTGTTTTTGGCGTGACGCCAGCTACTATGATGGTTTATCGAGAGATCGTGTCTAATAACGTGTAAGTTATTGACTGTTTGTCGGATCCAAAATGTGGAGACTACTTGTACATGAATAGACTTTTCGACAGCATATTTCTGCCCACAATGCTTACGATATCATGTAAATTTTACTTTTGACGAGGCGTGGCGGAGAAATGTTTACGCCGGATTTAAAGGAAACCTGCTGTCTTCTTCAATCAGCTGTCAAAAGTTAAATAGATCACAGCCTGTCATCTATCTCAATATAAACCTTAGTTGAATCTTTGCTTTGATCGTACGTAGCTACGATTTGTTTTGTTACATCTCGACCTGATAAGGGTGTTAAAAAGAGAGAAGAAGAGTATAGTCTGTATTATTGCCTCCTCTCCCCAGCCCGCAGAAGGCTAGCGCTGGCACAGCCATCTGAGCCAGCGTCAGTCCAGCACCAGCGAGCGCTGAGCCGCGCCACCGCGCATGCCTCCGTCATCCTGCACCAGACCAACATCACGCGGCTGACAGCGCACGCGATCCGCGCAGCGGGCTACCACACGCATCTTGTGCAGCACATGTAAGCTATAAGCCTATTATAACACAGCCAGTAAGGCCCCGTGTACAAACGAAACATCGCTGGGTCTAGGTTTAGGATCCTAGCGCTTACTGTACACCCCGACCCCATGTGTACCGTTTCGTACCGTGTTATAGACTTTGACAATCACACAGGAAATATGGGCTCGATATGGCGATCTATTTGCTGGCCATGTTCCAGAGAAATCAGCAATTTAGTTTATCTTACGGACTTACTCATATTAGCCTATTAGACGGACGTTCTAACTTTGGTGGAACATATCGGGAGGAGAACCCATGCTGGGGTTATGGTGTTATGCTGATCCTTCCATATGAACCTACAACATAAAGTTGCGGCGACTTTCAAAGATTTAATTATCGGAATCATAAACATGAATTAACAACGTGAATGAAATTAACACATTGGATGTATTAGATATTAATTCCTTTTCAGATCGGTCATGGACGCACCAAAGTTAGAACATATAGTTGTTGAAGATCTGATCAAGATCCCTAATCTTCAATCGATGTAAGTAGATAAAACAAAACAACTTATTAATTGATTACATTTCCTCTAATCCAACACACAGATACGGGATTTACAGCAGGATCGGTATCGGTACAAACGCAAATAGATTCAACAAGATTTCCGCTAATCGTTTTACCATTCTTTACATGTAAACAAAGCATTTCAACATCGTGGTTTATGATCTATTTTAAAAATTACCAAGGAAAACTACTCCCGCTACTGTGCGATAGTATCTATTGTGTTGACAGGCTCATGGCAACATAGAAATACACCGTGAAACATACATAAGTAAATAACAGTAGCTGACACCAACATAAATCAGAAGAAATTAGAAGTCGCGTGCACAGACGAATTGCTGACTTAGGTATATCCATCAGTGGTTTGAATTGAAACTTAATGTAGCGTAATAAACAGAACCACGTCTGTGAACAGAACTAAACACTTACACCATAGCATTTCCATAAAATATTTACATTTTATCCTAAAGCTAAACATAAACTGGTTGTTATCGAACTCTAACACATACACACACTCACACTCATGTACACAACACACACACACACACACACCCTCACACACAAACACACATACACACACACACCCTCTCACACACACACACACAAACACCCTCATACTCCACACACACACACCACACTCACACACACACACACACACCCTACACACAAACTCTTACACACTTACGGATGATATTTCAATCCCAAAATAAGTCAGAGCCAGTGATAAATATTATTGTAAACCCTGTCAACTTAAAATAAATGTATCACTGGTTTTTAATCGTCTCGTACATGCTATAATTATGTTTTCAACACTTTTAAAATCATTATTTTTAATTGTTTAACTTAACTAAAAGACTTGAAACGAGGGATCGAAGTCTTCTAATACAGGTATTTTATACTTAAAAGAAGGCTTCAGCCTACACTATGTAAATGTCTCTGTTAAACAATAAACATTTTTGTTTTTTGTTTTTTTGTTTTTTTTTTTTGTTTTTGATTGAAAACAGAAAGGTCCCCCCTGAAATCCATTTACTATTTACTTACTTACCCCTCGCTCTATACAATTCATACAATAAGTTCAAATGTGCGAATATTTGCGAATTCGATTGCATTTGTTACATCTTCGTGGTTACATTCAAAAATAATAATAATAGCTGTAAGGTTTACCTGAATAAATACAATAAATAGAATAAATAAATAAGTATCAATAATTATTATGATGGCTTAGTTCTTTAAATATTCCCTTGTAGCCTATTCACTAGAGCCATACGATTAAATAAATGATGAATTCGATAAAAAATAAGATGAAATAATGACTCAGGTCGACCTCGGGAGGACGCGGAAGACTCGACAAACGAGGCTCGGTCGTCTCCATCTCGGACAATTTCTCTTGTCAGCCACAAGATGTTTCTACGTTAGCCATGCTAGTAGAGACAGCCCGTGCCTGACAAGAGAAATTGTATTTTTTTCACGACATGGGCCTTTCCCGTGCATAGAATGCTTGCTGCCCGTACAGGTTGGCCCGAGACCGCAGTAACGGCACGATGATATGTTTCAGCTTCATCACGCAAGCGCCGCTGCTACAGCGCGTTCCGCCGCTGCCTCCGTTGCCGGAACTGCGCACATTGTACGTACTCGTATGTATGCTTTGTTTTACTTTCTCTTTATTTTGCTATTTACTTTATTTGCCTTTAAGTTATTAATACTATCATTGTTTTATCCTTCACTACTCTATAGCTGGGCTAGCACCCTGATACGAAAAATGGAGCATTGAATCACTGGCTAAAAGTGGGCACAGTTGTGTCTCTGCTTCCCCGTATGGGAAAAGGCGTGACGCTATGTTTTGTTTTACTGACTGGTAGTATACTTTTGACAGATGTTAAATTCAGTTAACACACGGTCAAGTTACACGGTCAAACTCTAAAGTTATTAAGATTCAGGTAGGTACCTACTATAATTTCAGGCTGTCAAGCGTGGTACAATACGATGCTTATGTACCAAATACCTACAGTGCTAAGTCAGAGATAAATAGATAGATAGGAAGAGTAACTCTCAGAATGTTGCCCAATTAAAGTGGGACTGGGCCGGCCACGATCGTTGCTCGAATGCTGCCGAATCAGAGGGCGAGAGAGCCACAGGTTGGTTGGTTGGCTCGCAGATAATGAGAAAGCGAGGCTGAGCCAGGAAGGGATGGAGTGATCAGTTGAGTCTGTAGGATGAGCACTAGAGCACAACTAGAGGGAGATCGCTCCAGGATCGGATAGAATGAAATAAATTAAAAGTAAAAAAACATTTTTAAACAAAGCTTTTATTTAATGCCCTAAAAAGAAGAAAATAAAATTTCAATTCAATCAAATGCGTCATTTTATTACATTACACAATTTATACGATATAAAAGCTTGTTGCGGGATTTATCTCCAAGTCTGTGCAAATAGGTGCCTACCCACCTAATTAAGTCTACACAAGTAAATCTCGCAACAAGCTTTTATATCGTATAAATTGTGTAATGTAATAAAATGACGCATTTGATTGAATTGAAATTTTATTTTCTTCTTTTTAGGGCATTAAATAAAAGCTTTGTTTAAAAATGTTTTTTTACTTTTAATTTATTTTTAACTTTTTAGTCTTTATCATTACAGGACAAAACATCTAATCTAGAATTCGAGTGCTTGTCAAGACGAATCAAATGAGACCAAATACGATAGAATTGCGTCGTTTGGTAACAGAGTTCCCATGGCCACCTTCCGGCTCCAGCATCAGATCAGCTCCATGTCATAAAAAAATATTCTAGGACCAAAGTATTCGTCAAGACGAATCGAACGAGCCCAAATTCGACGGGCTTGCGATGTTTTATGACAGAGTTCCCATGACCGTCTTCCGTCTCCATCATCAGATCAGCTTTAAGTCAGAAATATATTGCATTGTCATCCGACTTATACACGTATGCGAAATTTCAGCTCAATCGGATAACGGGAAGTGGGTCAAATTCAAGCCGTCATTTTTGACGCGAACCGTGATACCCACAAACAAACAAACAAACATACATACATACAGTGCAAGTTAAAAAAAAATAAAAGCTTTTAAAAAGGGGAGAGAGGCCTTTGCCCAGCAGTTTTAAGTAGATAAAAAAATGTTTCAACGACTTTATGCACCGGGAAAAAATTATACAACTACCGTAGTAAAATTATTATTATCATCATGATAATTTTATATTTTTCAGTATCATCACGACCTCGGGGTTGGTGGAAGTACCAAACCTGAGCCGCGTGCACGATGACACCAGGCAATATCTCAAGGCTGTGTAAGTACTCAAGGAAATGGCTTTATCGACAAACACGTTATTTGCTTCTTCTCTACTTTGGACTTTCTTCTCTACTTGGACTTACTAATGTTGGAGAAAAAGTGAGGAGAAACTCCCACAGATCGATTTTTCGCAGAGTTCCTATTGTCTTGAACCCTGCACTGCACTTTCTGAGCGGGGAATGTGGATTGGGTAATAACAGCTAAACAGTGACCTACAAATGGACAGTATCTAATTCGATTTTGCAAACGATTTTAAAATGTTGAACTTGAACCTTCACCTTGACCTTGACCTTGATGAATGTTTCAGCGACCTGGAAGGTAACCACATCAGGCGCATCCCCCCTCACGCGTTGCGGATCCGAGCAGATCAAGTGTAAGTCACTAACTTGAATTGCTTATCTCTAGCAAAAAGTGCCAGATCGCCAAGTGCCCTAGCTTTGACTTGGTCACTAAATTTAACAATTGTTTTTCAGGTCACTGAACTACAATCTCATAGAAGAGGTACCTGCGCTCGCGTTCAAGAATGCACAGATCTCTAAACTGTAAGTGTTATTGTATGTTGTTTCTTTTAATGATAAACTTAATTTAGTGGTATAATTAATTACTACGAATTTAATCTTTCATGATCCGGGTAAACAGTCAGATAATTTTATTTGAATTGCAAGTGCAGGCAAAGGGCATAGGTACCTGTGAAATGTCAAATCCCTCATGAAAACAATACAGACAGATAAACACGCTATCTGAGGAGTAACCAATCGGCCCTTAGTTAGATACTTCTTTAGTTTGTGTTGCCTTTGCCTCACTTCGATGTTGTGACTTTGTGACAAAACGGATTTACTAAGACATACAATACTAAATAATTCCCTTGTGTGATTTTCAGAAGTTTCCGAGGCAACACAAAGTTAAAACATCTCGACGAGAATGCCTTCACAGGGAATCTGCTGCTTCGACAGCTGTAAGTTATCCTGCCTAGGTTTGCTGGAAGAAATCTATCCTTAGAGATAGGCTCGCCTTTGCGCATTTTAATTGTTTTATAAGACTGTCACATTGTTTTCTGTGCAATAACGAATTATGAATAAGAATAAGAATATGACAGTCTAAACATCTGCAACATTCCTTGACCCTGAAGACATCATGCTCATTTGGTTTTTTGCGATGAAATCGTATCACGCGGATTCACGCTTTCACCAAAAAATACAGAGATAACACGAACATAAGTGCTTGTCACGCTATGTAAATTTTTAATCGGACTTTTTCCGGGACTTGTCTCTTAGAAAAGTTAGAAGGTCTCTGATCTGGGGGCGCGGCAGCGCCCCCAAGCCAAGTCGAGCAAAACATACGGGCGCAGCAGTAACATCCTTTACAGGAAGCCATTCAGAGCATATTTGACCTACCTGTTACTCCGTTGTGGATAAAGATAGAAACCTGAATTCCCGGCGGCTAAAAGGCACCATGTCATAAGACATATTCTCAAAATTTCAATAAATTTGAACCAGTAGAGTTGAAGGTACAGCAATTCAAAGTTCCTCAATTTTGACACTCACTGACTCACTGATTCACGATCATGAAAACTCTAAAGGTTACTTCTAGCGAACCCACAAGCTTAAAATTTTGAGCATGGTTAAAGTTTAGCCTGCAAAGCCAAGGAAAACTCAAACATTGCGCAATTTTAGCCCCAATTTCATAATATATTAATTATCAATAAGCTCAGTACACGACTACTTCGATTCATCGCTATTCCCCATTAGATGTCGCTAGGTGTGCATAATAATTAGAATGACTTGGCAATCGCGCTCAACTGACCACTCTATAGCACCCAAAGCACAAATGAATATTATTACTCAACACAACACATCTCTAAATAAAGATAAACTTAACTAATAAGAAAACAACGAATTATTTCGGAGCGAGAGCAATAGGTACATTACGTTGCACACACGGTCCTATAGTCGACAACTTTTCTACGTGCGATTGCCAAGTCATTCTAATTATTATTGAAGAAATAAAGATGTCTTATATTGATCCGATCACTATAAATGTTATTAGTTAACTAATTAGGTAGTTACTTAACAGTATACGATAATAAAGTTGTTGGAAAGATTCTACCATACACAGATACTGGTTAAATTATCCGACTTGGTTTAAAATTAGATCTCACAACTTTTTACGGTAGAATAAACTGCGCAGGCTGCGAGACTGGCGTTTTTGTATATGCGTATGCATGTTTTGTTGGGATAATGATTTCAGGGATCTAAGCAGCACGGCCATCACATCACTGCCAACGTCAGGACTGGAGAAACTGGAGATCCTAAGGATCGAGAGGACAGCTTCGTTGAAGTACATTCCCTCCATCTACGAATTTAGAGTGAGCATCTATACGCATTTCTGATAGCCTCGGACATTTTACGAAATGCGGCGCGTACGGTGCGGGTGACACGTGCGAGGTTTCATATGATTTCATACAACGAAATGTATAATTGAAACAAAATGTAAAACTTAAAAAACGACTTCCTCAAACCCTATTTGATAAGATTGAGTTTAATATAAACTGTAACCCCTATTCCCCCCCCCCCCCCCCCTCAGTGTACCCACATTATGGCAGAGGAATTCAGAGGATTTCAAAATCTTTCGTGATGCCTAGCGCGGCACGTCTCGCCTCGCTATAGCCAGTCATACTTTCGTGATGCCTAGCGCGGCACGTCTCGCCTCGCTATAGCCAGTCATACTTTCGTGATGCCTAGCGCGGCACGTCTCGCCTCGCTATAGCCAGTCATACTTTCGTGATGCCTAGCGCGGCACGTCTCGCCTCGCTATAGCCAGTCATACTTTCGTGATGCCTAGCGCGGCACGTCTCGCCTCGCTATAGCCAGTCATACTTTCGTGATGCCTATAGCGCGGCACGTCTCGCCTCGCTATAGCCAGTCATACAATTCGCGTACAGAATCGCGGCTCTCGCTGTTTGCGACCTCGCTATACCTATTGCCATTCGATTCCTTACGCGACTCCAGCCCAGAAGCATGTATGTGCGTATATGTAAACGTAATGTGGTGTCCCCCAGAGCCTCGAGAAAGCGTTCCTCACGCACCACTTCCACTGCTGCGCGTTCGAGTACCCGGAGCGACACGACCCGGCGCGGCACGCACTCTTCGCGAGGCAAGTCGCCGTCATGGCACTGGTCAGTCATTAACTCATACTTACCTATTAATTTTTGCACAGAAAGTAAAGTAATGGCCGATTTCACCAACAATCCCTATCTTTAGGGGACTCTTTATTTCCTTTCAGGAGCCACCTATCGGTTGTTTCGCTTTGACCTAAGTTTAAACAAGCATCTTTAAAATTAACCATATATTTTCGATTGATCCGTCACTTACTTGTTTTTAGTTTTGAAAGCAAAAGGGTCAGTCTAGGCTACTAGGGGACCCCCTAAATTTATAAGGCCGGCCTCCGAAACATTCGCTATACAGCTAAGAAAAAGAGCTAAGTGTCCCCTAACCTAACCGTCGGTGAAATCGGTCATAAATGTAGCCCATTAATGTCGACATTACCCGGATACGAGTAAGAAGTTAAGCCATACTCCACCACACTGGCTCAGTGCGGGTTGGTGGAGGGGTGTCGGCAGTAACTGACAGAAATACGTCACAATTTTACTGTACGCGAATGCGAGCTTATATCTATGGGCAGATGTCTTTCAGCAAGCATAGGCAGGACAGGATTGTTCGTGGGCCGATTTCACGAATTTTTGTGTCACACGAATGAGATTCGTCTCACACGAATGAGATCTGTACTAAAAATGTATGTTTTTAGTACAAATCTCATTCGTGTGACACGATCTCATTCGTGTGACGTGAAATCGACCCTCATGCAACATGACAGTGCACAATAAAAACATAACATAACGTCATACCTTTTCCCGTATGGGGTGGCAGAGACACAATCGTGCCCGCTTCAGCCAGTTATTCACTCTCCATTTTGCGTGACAGGGGGCTAGCCTATCGCCGTAGCCATGGAGTAATGAACCTTTCTCTTCTCCCACCAGAGGTGCGGCCACAATAGTCAGCATAGAACCTCAACGGCGCGACGACGAAGATCCGCGGTGGCCAGTGATGCCTCCGAGACGCCAGTCGGGCCCGTCAGCAGCGAGAGAAGGAAAGGCGTGTGGAAGTAAGACCCGCACGGGACTAATGCGGATCATTCACCATCACCCTGCAGAGACCGGGCATAAGCATCTTCTCCATCTCTATAGCAGCGATCTTCACGGCCGTGCCAACCGCATCCAGCGACAGAAAACACGTTAACTTGATTATATCGCCGGAAAAGCCTAATGAACCGATTGTGATATTTGGTATGCTGATAGCTGGAGACCCAGATTTACACATTTTATCCCAGTAGTTAAAATGTACGATACCGGTGTAATGACCGCTAGAGGGGCACCGAAGAGGTGCTTGACTAGGAGCGCATCGACATTAAATCCACCTCTGATTCGGTAGGTGATATCCCTATTGGCCGTGTCAATTTCCTGAAAGATAATGACGAATTGTGTGCTTCGGGAAAGGCCTAAGCCAAGTATTGGGCTAGGGCGGGTAGATTGTGTTGATTGAGGATGATGGTTTTCAGTTGTAGGAAAATACCCAGAAGAGACCTCATAATATTATTAACTTCTGCTTGCAGTGCCTATTCACTACTGGAAGTTGGCGGTCGTCTCCCTGTTTTCGCGTATATCCAATCCCTCTCAGATGAATCATCTCTGTCGCCAGCGCCCTAGCCGACGAGGCATCAACTGAATCGTCCAGCGCGGAGTACCAGCCATTCTTCGAGGATGACTACGCGAGCGACACCGGCAGCTTCGAAGACGACGAGGGAAGCTTCCACGACCCGTTCAACAACACCCTGGGCACCGGGGAGTCGGTTCTTGCTGAGTGCGGGAACTTCAGTTTGAGGTGAGGAGGACCTGGTCGTCAGCAGGGCTGCAGAAATAGACAAGGGTCCCAAAGCTACACCTAAAGGGAGTATTAGATAAAGAAGAAAGAAAGGACTAGGTGGAAAATCAGATCAGAACTTGGATGTTTATATTATGTGTGTGACGCTAGGTCTGGTTCCCACGATGACACGGATATGAAATACCTAACGCGGCGATGTGGGGATGATTCGTCGCAAACCACCGAACTTTAACGTTTCCAACGGCCCGTACTATGTCGGCTAACCTATATCAAATATCTCTTACAGCCACCAAAAAGTGGAGTGCACACCGCTGCCGGACGCACTGAACCCCTGCGAAGACGTGATGGGCTGGGCGTGGCTGCGCGCGAGTGTCTGGTTCGTCATCATGGCGGCCGTGGTGGGCAACCTGGCAGTCCTCATTGTGCTACTCGCAAACACTTCAGAACTCACCGTCTCCAGATTCCTGATGTGCCATCTAGCTTTGGCCGACCTCTGCACTGGATTATACCTCTTCATGTTAGCAGTCGTGGACCTCAGATCCTACGGAGAGTTTTTCAACTACGCCTACGACTGGCAGTACGGTGTCGGGTGTAAGATTGCTGGATTCCTATCTGTGTTCTCTGGGCAATTGTCCGTGTTTACGTTGACGATTGTCACGTTGGAGCGCTGGTTCGCGATAACGTACGCCATTTACTTAGAAAGAAGGATATCTTTGGCTGCTGCAGCGAAGATCATGATAGGCGGGTGGGTGTTCTCTTTCCTGATGGCTGGATTGCCTCTAGTCGGGGTGTCCGACTATTCTTCGACGTCCATCTGTCTGCCAGTCGAGAGCAAAGTCCTCGGGGACGCGATCTACCAGGGCTCTTTATTCATGACAAACGCTCTGGCTTGGGTGACGATCGTGGTATGTTACGTGCAGATCTACCGGTCCCTGGGCGGCGGCGGGGAGAGTTACGGGGGGCGCGGCGCGGCGGCGGCAGCTGAGAGGAAAATCGCTAACAAGATGGCGCTCCTGATCGGAACCGACTTGCTCTGTTGGGCTCCTGTAGCGTTTTTCGGCGTCACCGCTCTATCTGGAGCTCCGCTGGTCGACGTTAGTCACGGGAAGTTCCTGCTCGTGTTTTTTTATCCATTAAATGCGTGTGCTAATCCGTTTCTGTACGCGATACTGACGAAGCAGTACCGGCGCGATCTGTTGAGCCTGGTGGGTCGCAGCGGGCGCTGCGGCGGCTGGCTGGTGGCGCGCTACAAGCTGGCGGCGACTCCGCCGGCCACCGCGCACACGCACGCCTCCTCGCGGGGCGCCGCCACGCTGGTGCCACTCGTGGACACCTCCTACTCGCGGCAAGAGCAGCTCAAACACACGGATGACGGGGGCTCAGAGTTAGTTTAAGGATTGATATTAAACTGTACGTTGTTTATTTATTATGGCGTTGTTTTATTTTTACTGGACTACGGCGATCAAGACATAAGTATTATGGTCTTAGCTTGTACATAAAAAAAAAATACCCGGATGCGAGTAAGATGGACCCACCACGCTGGCACAGTGCGGGTTGATGGAGGGGTGTCGGGCTAGTTGATGGAGGGGTGTCGGGCTAGTTGATAAAGGGGTGTCGGGCTAGTTGATGGAGGGGTGTCAGGCTAGTTGATAAAGGGGTGTCGGGCTAGTTGATGGAGGGGTGTCGGGCTAGTTGATGGAGGGATGTCGGGCTAGTTGATGGAGGGGTGTCGGGCTAGTTGATGGAGGGGTGTCGGGCTAGTTGATGGAGGGATGTCGGGCTAGTTGATGGAGGGGTGTCGGGCTAGTTGATGGAGGGGTGTCGGGCTAGTTGATGGAGGGGTGTCGGGCTAGTTGATGGAGGGGTGTCGGGCTAGTTGACGGAGGGGTGTCGGGCTAGCTGATGGAGGGGTGTCGGGCTAGTTGATGGAGGGGTGTCGGGCTAGTTGATGGAGGGGTGTCGGGCTAGTTGATGGAGGGGTGTCGGGCTAGTGACCAACGCGACTGTCAGAAGTTATCAAGCTGCCCTATTAGGGCCTCGGACACAGCTTTACGACTACTATTTTATTTTATTTGGAAAACTTACATTAAAGGTGAATGCTTATGTTTAAGCCAATTACAAGTTTTCGCCTATAGTTAAAACAAATGAATACTTGCTATGGAAGGTACTAGTAACTAAACTAAAAACTAAACTAGGGTTCACACTGGTTTAAATAAGTAATACACCTACCATTATTACTTTAGTTAGTACATTAAAATTTAGTAACATTACCGAGTAGCGATAGTAGCCGGGGCCTACCAGGAAGAGTCCGAAACAAATGCCACACAGAAAACGGACACCCATCCTATACCCGTCTCGGCCAGATGTTGCTTTACCCCCACGATCGTTCCCGATACACGAAGTCACGAATACCGCTCGGCCACGGACCTATTTGGCGTATATTCCGTCAATACATTTGGGAATAGGAAAATGTAGATAAAACTGTATGTTTTTGCAAACAAAAGTTATAGTAAAACCATTTTATTGATTCTTTCTACAGTTGCCTAGGTAGTTTGACTAGGTATGTACATTTTACACAGTATTCCTTTATTTCATGTGGACAGCTGCAAAAACACTTGGTCCATTTCATTTAGATTATCAAATACAGCATTATCAACATAGTCTACTGCCAGCTTGTCACCTTCAACTAGGACATCCTGTTTCATTAATTCGACTATCTCAACATCCATTTTGACCGGACTTATGCAGTATCTATCCAGTTGGCGGAAGAGCCTTAACTTAGGGCTGCCCATTTTGTTATTCACATTCTTAATATTACAAGACTCGCAAATACTGTCTATGGCACGTCCCAGGCTCCACTTCGAAGATATGAACAGAGGTACTGAATCCTTCAAATCTGGTTCTAAAGTGATAGCTCCTAGTGGTTTTATTTTCCCCTCATCATGAACAATATTAACAGATTTTGGGTCCATATTTAAGGGTTTTGTAATGGAAAAGTATACCCTGTCTCCAACTGGGACGGACTTTGGTCCAACAGCTTTTTGCTTGACTCTCATTAGATGGATCTTGGATGCTGTTTTGACTTTTGCGGAGGACTGAAGTGCCTTTCTTATGTTTTCTGTTATCTGTAAAATAAATTGTTAGGTAAATAAATTAAATTTTACATGCACTCTTCTTAAGAAAGATGGCTGCTACTTAATTATTATTATTATTATTATTTATTAAATTTCCAGACATAATGTCCAATATTAATTACAATATAAAAATACAATTAAATTAAATAAGATTAGATAAAAATTATGTACAATGATTAATAAAATTAATTTAAATTCAATAATCAATTTCATCAATATACTTAAAAATACTAGGTATAACACGGGGCGTGGTACCCTTAATGGCTATTTATTTAATATTATCTTCATCTCAAAAACATAATAGAGGTAGACTGAACAGAATTGTGGGATTTTTCAATAAGTTCAGATGAATCGAACAAAACACAATAAAACATTATAATAATACCTTCGCTTGAATATTCTTATTGGCTTCTTGGAACTGTCTTCGTGGTGCTTCAAGCAGTTCGATCTTGGCAGCCATTGTCTCATCATCGATCTCCGGACATGATCTAGGAAGATGTAAGTATTAAACTCAAATTAAAAAGACTATGTACAGAGGCTTTGGAGATATGATCAAATACCTAATATGAAATTTTTAATCAACAGTTTTATTTGGACTATGGTGAGTATATAAAAAAACATAATAATGTTATAGTCCTAAACTATTGAATTATCAGATGTAGAGTGAATTTTACCAAAGAAAGAGTAACTTTTGCTTGAGAGTATCTTCTACTTTTTTCATAGAATGACCTCATATTGAACTGTCATTGTCATACAAACGAATTATCCCCGGAATCCCGGAATATCCTAAAATATTTTTAAAATACTCACGGGTGGAATCGGTGTTCAATGCAAAAGTGTTTCTTACACTTCGGGCACAGCATTTCATGGAGATTGCTTTTTCTGCAGCCGTCCCCAGAACATTTGAAAATGAGATCCTCAGGCTCAACTTTAGTTCCTGACCTATTGACTAGGCTGTCAAAACTTTTTTAGCGTATAGTTGGGGTCATTTAATCATCTTCCTGAAAGTTTCAGGTAACGGAAATTAGTAGTTTTTAAGATATGATTTTTTGAAAATCTGAAAATATTGTAAAATTATGTAACAAAACGCAAAAAATATGTCAAAATCTATGGTCTGTGGTCAAAATACATTAGTTACGTTTCGTTGTATGCATATTTGAAAAGATGAATCTATTTTAAACGTAAAATATCACTTTTGATAAATTAAAAGTTGTAATTTTTCTGAAACAGAGTGCATTTGGGGTGTTGTCTGTCCGAGTTTTTGTTGGTTGGGCGGCCATTTTGAATCCGATTGGATCAATTATAGGTTACTTCCTGTTTGAAAACTAAAGATAGGTTTGTTAGGTACACACTTATAAGCAGAACCGGGAGCCGGAGCGAAGCGGAGCGGAGCGAGGCGACCCCCTACTTCTGGCAACCCCCCCTCCAACCCCTCATCCCCTCCAACTCCCCCGCCCAACAATGCAAAAAAACTTCAAAACTCAAAACTTTAAAAAATCATATCTCAGCAATTAGGCACTTCCACGGGGGGGGAGAAGTAGGGGAGGCATCTGCCCCCCTCCCCCTTCCACCCCTCTCCCCCTCAAGGTCAAGGTCAGTAGGTCAGGATCTAAAGTCCTTATATTATGTAACCTCCAAAAATTAAAAAAAATCATAACTCAGAAACTATACATTTCCGTTCGGGGGGAGTAGTAGGGGGGTCATCCCCCCACCTCCCCCCTCCCCCCTTCCCCCCTCCCAAGGTCAATTTCAGTAGGTCAGGAACTAAAGTCCTTCCGATCCTCACTTTGGAGGTTTATCTCGCGAGTTTTCGGCGCCAACTCACACGCTCCAGAGTGGCAGTGCTCATTGAAGTGTTCACGGCAGAAGGTCATTCCGCATTTGCACTGCAGCGGCAGAAAGTCTGTCCGGTTACAGTTCTTGAGCTGACAGTGCTCACCGAGAGAGGGGAACTCCATTATTTACGGATTCTTTGTTTGTTTACGTGACGAAGAGGTTAAGTTGTACACGATTACACCTCGATTAAGTTAAAAATACTATTGAATTATTTGTTAATTTACGCCTCGCTTGATGCTAAACTCCGATAACACTCCGGCAACTCAAAAGTTTGTAAAAAACAACTTTAACAAAATTACGAACTCATCACATCAAAGTTTGATGATCAAACACACACAAACATTTGTTGCTTGGTTTGGTCCGTATTTTCGGAAGTGACTGACAGAACTGACAGACAGAAGATGGGACACAATCTAGCGGTGGTCATAAGTCATACATAACGGCTATATTTTGTTAACATGCTAAATTGAATATGCTAATATTATTTAGCATGCTAAATTGAATACCTATGCTAAATTTATTTAGCATGCTAATTTACACGCTAAGTTTTAACTAAACGAACGCGTCCAACGCTTTGTTGATTCGTCGAGAAAGCGCGCGAAATCACGCAACATCGCGAGCAACCCGTCGATTGATCACGCCGCGCTGTGTTATTTTTAAAGTAACACTACAAAAAGTCCACTGGCGCTAGCAGCGCGCAAAGCGTCGTCGGTCCGTTTCGTTATTATAACATAGCTCTATCTGATTCCACTAATAGCACGCGCTTTTCGTTACAAGTAAATAACGTGCTGCTTTAACGGCTTTACGTTATATTAACCACCACTAGGGATGGGTGGGTGAATGGGTGACGTGGGATCTAGTCCTAGCGGCACAGCCCGAATTTCATGAAATAGCTGCAAATAGTGTTAAAGCTATGACAATCGGCACGATTGATCTTTAGACCATAGGAATTAATTTGACCCGTAGCACGAAAAATAAAACCGGCCAAGTGCGAGTCAGACTCGCGCACGAAGGGTTCCGTACCATTATCTATATAATTGAAACAAAAAGTAAACTTTAGAAAAAACCGACTTCCACAAACCCTATTTGATTAGATTGAGTTTAATACAAACTGTAACCCCTTATCCCCCCCCCAGGGGAATTAATTTTGTCAAATCCCATATCAGTGCTACCCCACGCTACTAAGGAACCCCTGTACAAAGTTTCATGGCTCTAGGTCCATCGGTTTAGGCTATGCGTTGCCTGCCCGTCAGCCACGCATTGTATTTGTACCTAGTATTGAGCAGATCTGGTGGCCATATGTGGTCTTCATCAGCAGTTCCGCATCACAATATTATGCTTACCATGTGCATTTGCACGAGTTATTATGAAAAACACAAAAATCACTATAGGTCTAATCGGTCTAATTTTCCAAATCGGTCCATCCGTTTAGGCGCTATCGAGGCACATACATAAAAAAATAAATAAAAAAAAAAACAAACATCCGGACGAATCGTAAACCTCCTCCTTTGGGAAGTCGGTTAAAAAAACCGCAAAAAAACACGTTAATTGTATGGGAGCCCCCTTTATATTAAATTTATTTTGTTTTTAGTATTTGTTGTTATAGCGGGAACAGAAATACGTCATCTGTGAAAATATCAACTGTCTAGCTACCACGGTTCATGAGATACGGCCTGGTGACAGACAGACGGACGGACGGATATCTTGAGATTTTAAGGTACTTTCCCTCCAGGGCCCATTCGTTTGTTCCACCCTGTATATGTGTGATCTGTAACTGTATTTTTCATGAAATACCCAAAAAGTTTTGTTCAAATTATCATCTTATGTCAGAATAACTTTGTAGCTAGTTGAAAAATAACATTTGAATTGATTCAAAGCTTGCCGCGCTTTTAGGGCCTTTAGTACCTACTAAACGCCGCCGTAAGCAGCACTGTCTACAACCTACTCCTACTGGAAAACGTGAGACACCCATCTACAATTTCCGTACAATGAGGTTCACTCACTCATTATGTCAATGTCATGCAGACTGCAAAACATCATTTCAACGCACCAAAGAGTATTTAATTAAAACATCACTGGCAGCCAAACTTGAAGTGGCCAAAAGGAAAAAAATAATTTCTGAGCTCTGAGATTTTTATGAAAACAAAAGTAATTAAAAACTATTAATTTTATAATTATTTTCTAAAAGTTCTACAGAATAAATACAGACGTCGTAATTCATCAATTAATATTTAAAGTCTTTGTAGAAGTCCGGGGACGACTTTGTCATATCATTTAAATTTAGTTTCATTAAAAGAAGGCTTACCTACCAAAACAAAATGGCCTTGGTATAAACTTTTCAAGCGTGTTGTGAAGACGTATCTTGTACCGAGACCACTTTCAATTTGTAATATCTCTCGTATTTCAGTATTTGTGGTTGGTGCGGCAACAGATATACACATTCTGTGAAAATTTCAGCTTTCTAGCTATTACGGTTCGTGCAGGCGGACCCGGTGACAGACGGACGGACGGACGGACGGACGGACGGACGGACGGACAGCGAAGTCTCAGTAATAGGGTCCCGTTTGGCACCCTTCGGGTACGGAACCCTAAAAAGGAGGTGAGTTATGACGTCATCTGTTTTTTGAATGGAATAAAAAAAAAACTGAAACCTATCGTGTGTGGTGGGTGGGTGGGTGTATGTTAAATGAAAGGGCTTTTTGAGCCGGTTCTAAAAATATACTCATTACATTTCAGCCACTTGTTTCAAATTAAAGTCAAAATCATTTTCAAAACATACTTACCAAGTTTGGGCTCCTTCAGACCCGGTACTGTTGGATATATATTTTTGAAGTAAAACTTCTTAGGGCACAGGGGTAAAATTTATTTAACCTCTCAACTGTGGGTTATTCATATATTTGCTTTTCAATTGCTACTAGCCGGGTGCTATCACGAGTGGCTAAGAAATGGTAACGGAAATTCGAAACGGTGACGTCAGGGTCGGCTGAAGACTTTTAAAACCGCAACTATTTTCAATACGGTTTTTAACTAATCAGATAAGATAATGATACATTCGTACAATAAAGAATGTTAATTAGTGAGAGAGAGAGTTATTTTTTTTCTTCAAGTTCTACAAACTAAATACAGACGCAGTAAATTAAATTTATGAATGAATATTTAAATGCTATTGGCTGTTGAGAAGTCTTTGTACATGTCTGGGGCAGTCGTCCATATATTGATTTAGCCATCTTCTTTGTCATTTATCTGCGCGACTGAGGTGAGTGGCAAGCCTTATGGTAACCCCGCAGGTACACATTAACTTGGAATAGTTGAAAATACGTACTCGGTCAATTAAATAAAGGGACTGGGCACAGAGACAAGCAAAGCAATGCATATATTTGAGCGAGACGGCTTAAAGACGTGATGTCAGATGGTATATAATCTGAGCGAGATGCAAATAGTAGTGACACTATTGAATGAGTTAAGTATATCACCACGAGCGCGACAAATTGTAGATAAGGAATGGTGGGAAATAAATGACATGACGTATTAAAAGTAAGTACAAGTATAAAATAATTTCAAATAATCGGACGTCTGAAACTTAAAAGTAACTTGAAGCAGAGATTGGATCTCAAAATTGGAAATTTAAATCTCTTTTAGTATAGGTAGGTATAGGTGTATAGTATAGGTACCACTTATTTTTTATTTTTTTTTAATATAGGTACCTCAAATGATACGTATTATCCTCGTATCTAACCCCAAAAAATCATTTATGAAAATATTTACATTTACTACCTATTTTTTTTTTCAATTTTACAAAGTGAGACTTCCATATATTACTCGACTTATTAGTGTTGTATGTACCTACATATTATGCTGTTCTTAGGGTACCGTACCCGAAGGGTGCCAAACGGGACCCTATTACTGAGACTTCGCTGTCCGTCTGTCCGTCCGTCCGTCCGTCCGTCCTGTCTGTCACCGGGTCCGTCTGCACGAACCGTAATAGCTAGAAAGCTGAAATTTTCACAGAATGTGTATATCTGTTGCCGCACCAACCACAAATACTGAAATACGAGAGATATTGCAAATTAAAGGGGGCCCCGATACAAGAGACGTGTTTAGATACACTTACGCATTTCAAAATGGAGATCTTGACTGAAACTGTTTATTTATTGTCATAGCAACCATGTCATAGACACATATACTACACATTTAAATATGATAGCATATTTCGCGTCAACCCACATGGTTGTGGTAGCTCGGCCGGTATGATGTAGACTCTCAATCCGGAGGTCGTCGGTTCAAATCTCGTGAAGGCATAAACTTTTTAAATATTCTTTTTGTTTATTTTTTATTGTTTTGAGTGCTTTTGATTTGTTGTACGATGGTACGGTACCCTTCGTGTGCGATACCGACCCGCACTTACCCGATTTTTTATCTATTGGTATGTGATAGTAATACTAACGATCAGAAATGATAGGTTTGAACATTTCATTCTCAGTCAGGAAACCTACATTAATATATAGCTACGGCGGTTGGCTAGCCCCTGTCACAAAATTGAATATTGAATAACTGGCTAAACGTGACAGCTCAGCACAGCTCTCCCTCTGTCACCCCGTATTGGAAAAGGCGTGACCCTCTATGATTGGTATTATTATCTCGTAGCGCTTCTGCCTTATCTTGCTCTACAATAATTGAAACAAAAAGTAAACTTTAGAAAAAACCGACTTCCACAAACCCTATTTGATTAGATTGAGTTTAATACTAACTGTAACCCCTTATCCCCCCCCCCCCCCCCTTGGGGAATTAATTTTGTCAAATCCTATATCAGTGCTACCCCACGCGACTAAGGAACCCCTGTACAAAGTTTCATGGCTCTAGGTCCACCGGTTTAGGCTATGCGTTGCCTGCCCGTCAGCCACGCATTGTATTTGTACCTAGTATTGAGCAGATCTGGTGGCCATATGTGGTCTTCATCAGCAGTTCCACATCACAATATTATGCTATGTGCATTTGCACGAGTTATTATGAAAAATACAAAAATCACTATAGGTCTGCCTATAATATTTGAAGAGTTCTCTCGATTTCTCCAGGATCCCATCATCAGATCCTGACCTGGTGTCAATGGGACCACTCTTGAGGTATTACCTATACGCCGAAAAAAGATTTGTTCAAATCGGTTCATAATTGGCGGAGTTATCGCGTAACAAACATAGAAAAAAAAAAGAAAAAAAAACATACGGGTCGAATTGAGAACCTCCTCCTTTTTTTGAAGTCGGTTGAAAATGAATAAAGAGTCTCTAATAATAACCTCTAACAACAATACAATGGGATGAAATTAAATGACCACCAAAAAATCAATGTTTACCCTAAACAGCCTCATCCAAAAAATAAAAAAAAATTATAAAATGCATGTTTTGCATTTCGGCAGTTAAAACTTAGCTGTTAGCGGCGTGGCGCGTGCGGTGTAGTGACGGGTGGGAGGGGTGGGAATAAAGCCGCTAGACTCAACTAATTTGCCATCAATATAATATACTTGGTGATATGCATACATTTTATGGCAAACGTAGTGATATATTTGGGTAGTAATGTCACAAAACTTTGCTAGTTAAAATTTGGTGCACGCATGGCCTTTTTGGGTTATGAAGTTTTTATAGTGCAGGCATGACTTAAATAGCCCGAAATATTTTGGTTCAGGTTTCATTTATTTGTACATTATTTTTTTTGGATGAGGGTGTTTAGGGTTACGATTGATTTTTTGGTGGTCATTTAATTTCATCCCATAGCACACCTAGGACACTCCATAGAACGCTCGTAAAATAATCACCTATTACTACTACATAACCAAACATGACTTGTATTGTATTGTAAAGTAACTACTCCGATACTCTAGCTAGAGCGATTTTGCACGTCACATACGTTTCCTAAGAAAAGCGATTAATCGCTATCCAAAATATGAGTACGTACAGTGGTACACTACTGTGGTAGCAAAGCTCAAAGATCAAAGCTCTCTGTCGCCAAGATAACGCGTTCCTATAATATAACTAACTTAACAACCTACTTAAACTTAGTGACAAATGAATAACTTTGAGAAAACGGTCTACAATGTGTTGAAAACCTGACAGACATCTAACTAAATCTATGGGAAAGGGGACGGCAGTAACGTCCTAACATTACCAAGTCCCAACTACTCCCAAACAACGAATGAACCAATTAACTGAATAGACCCCAACAATGCTTGCTATGGGGTGGGGGTCCAATTCGAGAATGACCGCTTCATGTGTTCAGGCCCTGTTAGACCTTGATAGAGTAATAAATAAATAAGAGTAATGGCCGATTTCACCAACAATCCCTATCTTTAGGGGACACATTATTTCCTTTCAGGGGCCACCTATCGGTTGTTTCGCTTTGACCTAAGTTTAAGGGTCATCTAGGCTACTAGGGGGGTCCAAATTTAAGAGACAGTCGAAACAGTCGCTAGACAGCTAAGAAAAAGAGCTAAGTGACCCGTAACTGTTGGTGAAATCGGGCATTATTGTCCTACATCTTTGTCTTACATCTTTCCAGTGATCTTTTGGGCTTGCGGTGACTGATGGTACTTTAGCTTTTTGCATGTTAGTTGCATTGAGTTGCGGAGAAGTGCCGATGGCGATGGCGTCTCCTGCAAACGTCACTCACTCACGCGCCACCGATCGTTGGAAGATTGTGCCTACCTCCCTTAGTCCTTAATGCCCGGTTTCCTGGGCGCTGATTAAAGTTAACAGGTTGGTTAAATCAGCTTCCGCCAATCAAGAACCGCTATTATTCAAAATGACGGAACTTGATTGGCCGACACTGATTTAACCACCTGTTAACTTTAATCAGCGCCCAGGAAACGTCCAGGCTTCAGTCTTCTTTTTTGTTAAAGTTTTTTTTTTATCACGGAAACAATTTGAGTATTGAAATTTATTTTATTTTTAGGAAGTTAGAAGCGATGTAGAGTAGATACAGCTATTAATACTTTATGACTAAAATTAAACCAAGTTGATTTGGAGCTTGTTTGTATTATTTCTTGTGTTTTGTTTTATTTTACTGTGCTTCGGTAGTTGTTGGTGTGGCGCTGTGATCTGAAAGGAAAAAAAAGGAAAATGTTAGATATGATAATTTCACTCAAGTAGCTACAATATAGTTGCTATGCTACCTTACCTATACAGGATGGTCCAAGAAGTGACGTCCAAAAATTCATCTCAAACCTAAAGTACCTAAACCTTTTTCGGTACTTAACTTGTAATGAAGAATGTTGTGTAATCGATTATAAATTATAACGTACAAAAAAGTGATTCAAGACCATCATGCTAGAGAAAAAATAATACAAAATATGTTACTATTAAAAAGTTCTAATCATTTTAAGTTGCACCGGTAAAAAATTCGCAAATCAAATTAAAAAAATCATTACTTCTAAACCGCTAAAAATCACGGAACATACCCAGACATGAGAAATGTAAAAAAAAATGTACATCACTTCTTGGACGACCCTGTATTTAGATTTAAGTAAGTAAGTACCTACCTACATACAATAGAAATAAATCTTAGCTTATCTTGGGGTGGCTCAACCTTATAAAACTGTGCTATTGACTATGTATCTAACTACTTATTTAATAAATGTATCTACGAATTAAGTATTCGCAGATAAGTACATTTATTAGTTAAGTAGTAAGTAAGTACCCTTACAAAAAATGACCAACCTTATTCTCCACTCTACTCGCAATCATCAGCGGGTGGGGGCGGTGGTGGGGGGGTATCGTCCTCACAGTCTTCAGTGTTCCCACCAGCGGTGGTCCCGCCATCAGCGGGTGCGACCTCATCACCGCAACTGCCGTCGGCCAGTAAGAGAAGGCAGTTGAGGGCACTCAAGTCGATGAGACCGCCATCGTCACCGCCCCCGGCAGCAGTGTCGGTCGGGGTGCAGCTCACGTCGTCGCTTAACACGTGGACGCAGTTCAGCAGGTCAGCGCCGATGAGCGAGAGAGGCGCCGATGATACCGTCTGTAGGATGAGACACACGTTATGTACATATGTTACACATACAATGGTCACCGCCAAATCAACGACCACTAGGTGTAGTCCCGTTGTCCCATTGCATCTGTACCCATGATGTTTTGGACAACGAAATTGAATAAAATAATTAACTGATAGTCCCGTTGTACTTACCCTTGCATCTGTCCTTTCTCACTGAATGGGGGCAGAGGTAACTATTTAGTAATCTGTGGCAGAGGCAATGGGTACTACGGGACTACACCGACCGCTATGGTATGGTATGACCGAATGGCTCAATTTTATACAGCATTCATTACTTTAGCGTCACGGCGGCGGCGGCGGCGGCTTTCTTTGATCGATCAAAGTAATGAATGCAGTATACTCGTACCGGAAAATGGCCCGTACGCCATCCCTGATAAAGGGGTTGCAGGATCAGATGAACCGCTTAGCCTTACTAGCTTACTTACTAACTTAGCTTAACCGCCCCGCTTTGGGCGTCTGGTTTTGGCTACACTTTGTCAGTCAGTCAGCCAGCATGTTTTATCTAGCTAGGTGCCTTTCCACTATACATACTCTACTCACAACTCAATAAATTCAGGTTTATCCTCTCCATCCTAGGTTTGCTGGAAGAGATCTCTTATTAGAGATAAGCTCGCCTTTGTACCTGTTTTTTCTAATATTAAGTGTCTGTATTATGTTTTCTGTGCAATAAAGTATAAAGTGTAAAGTTTATTTTCGATGCCTTCAAAATCTTGATTCCGGGTCTACAGAATCAAGTGCACTGTACAGTACAGTGTACACAGACCATAGTCTGTGGTAGTGTTGCCGAACTATCGATAGTTTTACTATCGATAGTAAAACGCCAAAATCATCTATACAATCGATAGGCCTATCGATAGTATCGATACTATCGATAGTATCGATACTATCGATAGCTCTTTTTTAGCAATACTATTGATAAGCAACAATACTATCGATAGTATCGATAGTATCGATCGTTCAGAAAAAATAAACTATCGATAGTATCGATACTATCGATACTATTGCTCATCAATATTGCATAAACTATCGATACTATCGATGGTATCGATACTATCGATAGTTTTGTACCATCGATAGTAACCTTTATTTCAATAGTATTGAGGGGTTCTAATTTGGTATCCAAACAAAGTTTTTGTGCGTAACACGTGAAGTTTGTTTGTTTGTTGTGTGTTACTTAATCTTAAACTAGCGAGCGACAGTTATTGTGTGGTAGCAAAATGGGTAAGTTTTTGCAACCAATACTATTGAAATAAAGGTCACTATCGATCGTCCAAAACTATCGATAGTATCTATACTATCGATAGTATCGATAGTTTATGCAATATTGGCGAGTAATACTATCGATAGTATCGATACTATCGATTGTTTATTATTGTGCAACGAGCAATACTATCGATAGTATCGATACTATCGATAGTTTATTATTTTTCAACGATCGATACTATCGATACTATCGATAGTATTGTTGCTCATCAATAGTATTGCTAAAAAAGAGCTATCGATACTATCGATACTATCGATAGTATCGATACTATCGATAGACTATCGATACTATCGTTGTGACGTCAACAATCGATAGTCTATCGATAGGCTATCGATAGGGCACTATCGAGCGGCAACACTAGTCTGTGGCACTGTAGATAGGACAACTCTTAAATCTTGAACAATTATCATGAAAACTTCGCTATGAGATTAGTGAGGGATCATATTGACTATTAATATGATATTTTTATCAATAATAAATATACTTTTCATCACATCTATTCAAAAAGATCTACTTTAGTCCCGGCCAACAGGGACTAAAGTAGGTCATTTAGTCCCTAGGGACTAAAAGTAACTTTTTAATTTTGTTGCCAGTACAGAGGAAAAAAAATGCTGTCACTAATCAGTTTCACTACCACTCAGGCTGACAGACCCAATTAAAAGAGAGATCGATTCTAAACGCAGCCAATAAAAAAAAGTTTGTACTAAAATGCGTACTCGACACAGATTAGATAATCCGATCGACCGAATCGATTGACACCGATTGGTGACAACCTGACAACAGAGAAACAACCTTACAGGATTGATATCGAAACACGGACCAAATAATTAAAAAAATTGTGGAAAATTTGTAAACAAAGCGCGCCAAATCTGAATGCTGTAATTATTTCAATTTCGTTTGCGGATATGAGTAAAGTATATGAGTGAAAGTGAGTGTCTAACTCCAAACGCGAATGACAAAAACAAGATCTGTTACCAATAAAATCACGAGGAATATAGGTATGTAAAAACTAGTGGTTATCTGAAAATGCATTTTGAACCAATTTTCAAGATTTAGCCAATACTAAACAAGCTTTAACTATGTGGAGGACATATTCGTAATTCGTAATTTATTTATTGTACTAACACAAGAATGACATGTAGAAAATTATAATAGATAACAAGAGATTTCTTCCAACAAACCATTACACACAACATATCACGACAATTGTGTAAATAAATATAGGGTCTAACAGAAAGGGGTGTACAAGCCGAAAGAGGGTTGTTAGGGACATCATTTTGAACAACTTTCACAATGGGACCGACTTGATCAGAGCAACATTATTTTTCACTCCACCATACAGATCAGCTGAGCGCTAGGCCCGAAATGTACTGAGTAAAAAATAAAGTTGCTCTGATCAAGTCGATCCCATAGTGAAAGTTGTTCAGAATGATGTCCCTCTTTCCGCTTGTACACCCCTTTCTGTGACACCCTGTATAGGTACATGTATGTTATTTTATTGATTACTTACTACTTTTCTCATAGAGGGTGATGAAAAGTAGAGTGTCCACCTCAGGAGTAAAAACTATTTTTGGCTCGAGTGATGTACATTGAATCCCTCGCTCCCTCAAGATTCTACTTTTGAGTCCCTCGTTACACTCGGGACTCAACTCTAGAATCCCTCGGTCGCTCAGGATTCAAAAAACACTCTCGCCCTAAAAATAGTTCTTTACTCCCTTGGTAAACAATCTACTATTAGTAAGTATTTCCTGTTTTCCAGGATAGTGCAAAGCATGTGGAAATTACTTAGAAAAGGCGGGGGAAAGAAAAGTCAGCTTATTGTAACTTACCGCTCCGAAGGCAAGGATGGCCAAGACAACTGCAGTGAGCACTTGCATGTTTGATGAGGTTGGTTGCTGCTTGAGTTGTCAGTCGCTAACAAACTGTACCGAATCTGTTTTCCGGTTTGGTTTTTATACTAAAACGACGATAATACTGAATACTCTCTATACACGCACGTACGAAACAAATAAAAATGCTTAAACAAAGTGTGAGTGAGTTAATTCCTTTGTGCGAAATACCAGAAAAGATGACACCATCGAACGCGAAACAATTGAAGAGAGTATTGACTTCCTAAGTATTGACTTCCTAAAGTAAAATACAACTCATTTTCTAAATGAAACTATACGATGATGACGCGGGTTGCATTTCACTGCACCTGTGCTAACAGTTTCGCAGTACCTAGTGCATTTCTCAAGAAAACTGACGTCAAACTAATGGCTATTGTTAAATAAACGGTCAAGTGCGAGTAGGACTCGTGTACCAAGGGTTCCGATCACACTTGGAGAGCGTTACATGTGTAATTAGGTTTCCACATAAAAATACTAAAGTTTAAATATTTTTATTCGTCAAACTTTATAAAAACAACTTTAGTATATTAATAACATTAGTATATTAAATTAGTAAAAGCTTAGTAAAAAAATAGTAGAAACTAATCTATAAGAACAAGAAAGAACTTATATTTAACTGAATAAACTACCCAAGGACATCTCCTCGCCAAAGGTACCGCGCTCGACAGCCGAAGAAATCCTTTGCATGAGGAATGCCCCGGAGCGCGAGCGGCCGTCAAAGCCTTTACACCTGGCGGCGACCCAACTACCTGATAAAAAGTTTACCTTGCGCCCCCTTCGATCATATATGATCCAAGTGCGCCCCCTACACCCCAGTCGTCTCAAGCGCCGCGGAAAAAAATTGTAGTTCGTCGACAGAGCGGCATATTTTTGTGACATTTTCGGCTGGTGGCAGATTCGGCCGCGGCACCAGTGGTGGCCGCGGTCGACGCAACGTTTGAGGCTGCAAAGGTACAGACGCACGTCGCGTTCCACAACAGGGATCGCCCTCTCTCCCAGGAAACCAAGGTCAGGCCGTCAGAAGGTAATGCATGCAGCCACATGCCTGAGTCGGGCTGAAAAACTGCACGCAACCACGCCAATTCCGGTCCCACAGACTTGAGCAAGCAGCTCATCCCGGGTCGCCTCAGACATGACCTCATCCCATGAATGCTGACTATTCAGCTTCTTCAGCAGATCCCTTCCTGGACAACGAGCCCTCCATAGGCCCTCAGCCTCCTCCGCAAATGGGATGCGAAACCGTCAACATTAAAACCCAAGATTTGAGGACGAAATTCACAGCACCATACGAAGAACTAAAACATGATGTCATCCATGTAAACCAAATTTTTGTAAAAAGACAGAAATTTGCGGTTTTCAGATTGTTCCCTTTACTTGTATGTACTATAAGACCTTGCTCTGTGCCTCCTCGTGCATAATTGTAGGTCTACGGGAAGTACCCTATAGGTTTGGAGTTTAATGCGATTACTAGATATGAAAACCCTACAATTTTACCGCATTATCATTCGTAGCGTTCATTGATTTTTTCAAAGCTATATTGTGACTACAGATTTTAAAAATTTCTATAAATTTCAGCTTGATACGTTCGCGCGTTCTTGGTTTAGAAGGTGGTGACACACAGACAGACGGACTGACCTTTTTCCTTTTAAGGATCGGAACCCTAAAAGCTTTCAAACAAAGACAGTAGGTAGTGTAAGTAGTTTCCGGTTCTTTTTTCAAGCACAAGTAAGTATAGCGAGTATAAATAAACTGGTATGGAAGCTAAGAGTTCAGTTCAAGCACAAGTAAGTGTAGCGAGTATAAATAAACTGGTATGGAAGCTAAGAGTTCAGTTCAAGCACAAGTAAGTGTAGCGAGTATAAATAAACTGGTATGGAAGCTAAGAGTTCAGTTCAAGCACAAGTAAGTGTAGCGAGTATAAATAAACTGGTATGGAAGCTAAGAGTTCAGTTCAAGCACAAGTAAGTATAGCGAGTATAAATAAACTGGTATGGAAGCTAAGAGTTCAGTTCAAGCACAAGTAAGTGTAGCGAGTATAAATAAACTGGTATGGAAGCTAAGAGTTCAGTTCAAGCACAAGTAAGTGTAGCGAGTATAAATAAACTGGTATGGAAGCTAAGAGTTCAGTTCAAGCACAAGTAAGTATAGCGAGTATAAATAAACTGGTATGGAAGCTAAGAGTTCAGTTCAAGCACAAGTAAGTATAGCGAGTATAAATAAACTGGTATGGAAGCTAAGAGTTCAGTTCAAGCACAAGTAAGTGTAGCGAGTATAAATAAACTGGTATGGAAGCTAAGAGTTCAGTTCAAGCACAAGTAAGTGTAGCGAGTATAAATAAACTGGTATGGAAGCTAAGAGTTCAGTTCAAGCACAAGTAAGTATAGCGAGTATAAATAAACTGGTATGGAAGCTAAGAGTTCAGTTCAAGCACAAGTAAGTATAGCGAGTATAAATAAACTGGTATGGAAGCTAAGAGTTCAGTTCAAGCACAAGTAAGTATAGCGAGTATAAATAAACTGGTATGGAAGCTAAGAGTTCAGTTCGAGCACAAGTAAGTATAGCGAGTATAAATAAACTAGTATGGAAGCTAAGAGTTCAGTTCAAGGCGGGATTTTTAACAGACTTCCAAATAAACGGTCAAGTACGAGAAGGATTCGACTAAGGGTTCCGATGACCCTTAGAAAGTTTTACCTCGTAGCTGGTGTAATTAGGTTTGTACATAAAAATAAAAGTAAGTGATGTCATCCACGTAAACCAAATAACATATTTTTGGAGTAAGAATGGGCTGTTTTGTATGGGCCCCGTGTCTATTCCGTTCGAAAGGTCTTTCGAAATACATATTTTTATTGTATGAAGGTAACCTCTTAAGTAATTTACAGGAGAATACTAAATTGTGCAACGAGTAAAACTCACCATTTTACCCCAGTCGTATCACGGATAGTCGAGTCGAGGGTAAAATGGGTTTTATTACACTCTACTTGACTATCCGTGACATTATACGACTGGGGTAAAATGGGTTTTATTACGAGTTGTACACTCTACTTTTCACTTCGATTGTGAGGAAATTAAACAGCAATATTGCAAAAAAACGATTGTAAATTGCAGCACAAAGAAATAAATATATAGTTTTAATAAAATAAAAAATACGCTTTTAAAGCACTTCGAACTAAAAAGTTAAAAATAATTTTTAATATAACCTTAAAACAATAATGAATAAAAAATCCTATTATTATTGTGAAAAAAACCGGCCAAGTGCGAGTCGGACTCGCGCAAGAAGGGTTCCGTGCCATTATCTATAAAAAAAACGCAAAAAGAAATGTATGGGAGCCCCCCCTAAATATTAATTTTACTTTAATTTAATAATTTATTTTTTAAGTAAATAATATACTCAATATATTGTGAACATTTTAAGCGTCTACCTGCTACCATTATCAATATCGAGCAAAAATGAGCAAAAGAATCACGTTTGTTGTATGGGAGCCCCCCTTAATATTAAATTTCTTTTGATTTTTAGTATTTGCTGTTATAGCGGCAACAGAAATACATCATCTGTGAAAATTTCAACTGTCTAGCTACCACGGTTCATGAGATACAGCCTGGTGACAGACGGACGGACGGACGGACGGACAGACGGACAGCGAAGTCTCAGTAATAGGGTCCCGTTTGGCACTTTTGTTGTCACGCTTTGTTCCATATCTTTCGTACATCGAGAATAATAATAGTATTTTTTATTCATTATTGTTTTAAGGTTAGCTATATTAAAAGTTATTTTTAAATTTTTAGTTCGAAGTGCTTTAAAAGCGTGTATTTAGGGTTCCGTACCCGAAGGGTGCCAAACGGGACCCTATTACTGAGACTTCGCTGTCTGTCTGTCTGTTAGTTACCAGGCTGTATCTCATGAACCGTGATAGTGAATTTTTCACAGATGGTGTATTTCTGTTGCCGCTATAACAGCAAATACTAAAAAATAAAAGAAATTTAATATTAAGGGGGGCTACCATACAACAAACGTGATTTTTTTGCTCATTTTTGCTCGATATTGACAATGATAGCAGGTAGACGCTTAAAATGTTCACAATAAATGGATTATATTATTTACTAAAAAATAAATAATTAGGTTAAAATTAATTTATATTTAGGGGGGGCTCCCATACAACATGTTTTTTTTTTTTGCCGTTTTTTATAGATAATGTTGCGGAACCCTTCGTGCGCGAGTCCGACTCGCACTTGGCCGGTTATTTAGTTTTTTAAACTTATGTATATTTATTTTTATTTTTTTAGTTCGAGTGCGCGAGCCGGAAAGTTAGTAGACTGTTTTGTCAATCCCCCAAATGCCTGTGTGACAAATTAATTAATCCTGGCGATCCTAATCAGGATAATGAGATAAACTTATGAAATTGTTACATTGTCGCTGATTCTTGATAAGTGTACAAAGTTTGAATTGAATCTGTCTGTTTAAAATGGGTCAAAATCGAGTCCAAAAGAGTCGGTTAAATAAGGACTTCCGCCAATTATTCTTTTTATTTTTATATACCTGGCAGTGGCACTTACCATAGGTGTGTGTGGCTGTTTTGTTTACCTTACGACCTTTGTCTAAGAATCTGAGACTTAGACGAAGATTTTATTTTATGCACTAGTGCATAAAAAGCGATTTTATGCAGTCTATACCCAATATAAAGACGAACTTAACAACAGCTTGCGTATGGAATGCTTGAACCGACTCACAGACGAATCAAACAGGTAAACCTCTGCGAAGTTGTTGTCGTGGTCTGCACAGATTCGACTTATTGGTGCCCTTTTACCAGCATTGGTGCGAGAGGCTTTGACGTGGAAGAGCCGCTTGTGCCGCGGAGCTCTGAGCGGGACATGGTACCTAACAAGGGAAGCTCTGGGCAGTTGTAGTAACTGGTGCAGATCCGCTTAAGAACAACGGCGTCCGCAAGGTTCCGACGATCGTGTAGGGACGTCTGTCTATAGTTTGTAAGCAGGTTAACATATGACCTCTTTGGAGCCCTGACTCGGTAATTAAGACTACGGAGGAACTTATTCTGCACCATTTCATTTTGTGCGTCATACGTTGCATAGAAAGGGTTCCAGATAGGGGATGCATAAGCATATTCAAGATGGGACCGAACAAGAGAGTCGTAAATCGTGAGGAAGGAATTGGGTTTCTTAAAGCTCCTCGTTGTACGCATAAGGAATCCAAGCATCTGTTAAGCTTTTTTAGTTATGTGTGTGTCGAAGGCGAAAGTCAGCTTTTCATCAAAGTGGACTCCAAGGTCTCGAATACATGTGACCCTTTACAATACATATCCTCCTATATGATATTCACGTGTATTACAATACATGTCCGCCTATATGATATTCACGTGTATTACAATACATGTCCGCCTATATGATATTCACGTGTATTACAATACATGTCCGCCTATATGATATTCACGTGTATTACAATACATGTCCGCCTATATGATATTCACGTGTATTACAATACATGTCCGCCTATATGATATTCACGTGTATTACAATACATGTCCGCCTATATGATATTCTTGTGTATTACAATACATGTCCGCCTACATGATATTCACGTGTGTTACGCTCTATCACTTGTTTTGGAATCTTATATATTGACACTTATTGTAAGCTAATGATATACAATTCTAAAGCGGATATGGAGACATCATGTCTATTAGATTCGTCAATTCATTGTCTTACGACTGCAGCAAAGAAGAGAGCAAATAAAGTCGGTGCCAGTACGCAACCTTGCTTTACTCCACAGGTTACGATTGAAGCTGACACAACCTTCGTATCGTCGCATCGTCGTGCAGTAGTAGTAGTAGAAATAGTTTATTGCAGTACTCGTATAATCCGTAAGAATTTTCAAGGGCAGCCCAGCTTTGCCAGCAAGGTCCAGAGAAATTTACGAGTGATATATCGAACGAATTTTGACGCTTGCCTCGAATTGCAATTGATAACAATTCAAAAAAAATAGCAGCTGGTTTTATTATCTCATACGAAAATAGATGGGAAACGATGGGACCCGTATTTTTTATTTTAGTGTTTATTCTTATTTTTAAGTTATAATTCAAGATTTTTAGAGTTACTCATTCTAAAAGGGCGTAAGTACAATGTCAGGATTATAAAACGTTGAACTTTTGCCCGTCATTGCATCAATAAAAATTCAAAAGTCATTATTCTGTCATAATATCACCCCCTGTTCCGAGTCACGCCAAAATCGATTACAGTCCGAGTCAGTTTTGAGCTTTTGGCGATACAAAACGATGGCATCTTAGACGCTGTATTCGATTATGGCGCTGACGGCGATGTCGCGGAACGCACTGTCAATATGTGTAAATACTCTTTTGTTGTTGTGCAACTTCGTGACAAGTTGACAACCAGCAATGACAAAATTAAGATGACAGATGATGACTGACAGTTGCTTTTTTATTTATATCTAGCCTGTGGAACACATGCCATAAATGGGTGAATATTTGTTTTGGCTTTTTTGGATGTCCACGTCTTATAGGAACAAAACCACTGAAGAAAACTCCTAATTTACTTTATATTGTTTTTCTAGACACCCAAGTATGATATTAAAACTAAAAACATTATGTGTAGGCATACCTAAATCCTGAGAAATCCACGTACGAAAGTTGAAAATCACCGATTACGAGCGCTGGGAGGCTTGTCTCCCGCGCGTTTTGGGTCAAACAAGCTTCGATAAGTTTCTGACGGAACACAGTATGAAATCGATTTATACCTAATCGGAAAGGATATCACTCCAAGCACACCTTCAAACAATAAAAGCAGTTACGTATAATAGTATTTTGTTAAACAAGAGGTCGCGACATGTTTGTCCCACTCTGAACCGTGCTTCTCATGCCTCCCAATAAGTATTGCTATCTCATTAGGGGCACAAACTAGCGTCCTGTCGCTTACGCATGTTAAAACAGGTTAGTTGTGCGTGCGAATGCACAGGAAGTGAACGTGGAGAATAAACTTTTTGGCAGTCAAAGAGGTATGTTTTTCACGCGATGTACTTTGGTACGCCGGTCGGGTTATTTCCGTGGCTCATTTTTTGAGTACTTATAATACGACTTGCATTATGTCATTCCATTTTCTAGGTGGCAATAATGACGGAGCTCTAATTTTAAAATGATTTTTTGTAATTCAGACAGTAGTTTAATAAATGAGATCAAAACACTATTTTGCCGTCAGTTCTGTGGCATCATTTCCGTGGTCATTTTTACCACAGAACTGACGGTCGTGCCACTGAAATGACTGAAAGGTTTTATTAAACGAAATCCTTACAAAAACACACACACAGCCGTAGCGCCGCAGATGTTGTTTCTCTCTCTACCACTCGAGAAGTCCCGGATTCGAACCCCGGCTTGGATGTGATATGTAATAATATCCTTCCTTACTAATTAAAAACTGTCGAAGGTGTATTGTATACAGGCGGAAGGACAGAGCTACACAATATACAGCTAAATGGTCTGATCCGCTCTACCACCCGTACTCACCCTGCAAAGCTGTGTAATGGGGTTAATGTTTATTTTTTTGAATAAGTGTTGTGTTGTAGGTATGTTACATTTTTTGATAATTATTTATTCATATCAGATTTATAATGAACGCTATAATAGATAATGTTATGATATTTTTGTTTGAGTTGATTTTTGTTAATTACTACAATTATGAAGAAAAATAATTTAATTACATAGTTTCATTTAAAAATATTAATGTTCATATCAGATGTATGCATAATGTTACAATGGTTTTGTTTTGAGTTAATTTTTGTTGATAACTAGAACTACAATTATAAAGAAAATTTATTTTATTTCATTGTTTCATTTTATCAATATATATGTCAGCATTAGTATAAATAATTGTCTTATGAGTTATGATCGATCAATCACTGCTAGATATACGTAATAATATATCCATGTATGGGAAAGTAGACCTTTCGTCAGTTCTGTGGCATAGATTTGGCATGGCCGTCATTTCCGTGGCAAAAATATTTTTGATGTTAAATTTTAGCCAAAGTATTAGCTTCTGTTTGACGCCTCATCGATAGTTCAGTTTTTAAGGCTTTGGTCTTTCATAATCTTTGTTAATTTTCCATGTTTTACGAGAAACAAAAAATGCCACAGAACTGACGTGAAAATCGAAATTTCAAAAATTGACCCATCCTGACATTGATAATTTGGACAATATTGCAGTTTTTATTATTTAACTCTTAAATTACTGATCTAAAAATTCTGAAAAACATATCTAAGAGCTCAGAACACTTAAATCTCGAAATGGTTTTCTAATTTTAGTACCTTATCAAAATGAAAGGTTATCAATTGACCGCGCCCTCCGTGGGCTTCGACCTCTCTGCTCTGCATACCCAATTGACATTACCATTAAAATAATTATCAGAAGATTTTAGTTGTAGATGTGGTGAAAAACTTGACATCTAACCACAGACATAAATAATCTTAATCTATGTCTGTGCATCTAACTACATCTAGGGGAAAGGGGACGGTAGCGGTAACGTCCTATAAGCGTCCTAGAAGTGGGGATGGCACTTCCAAGTCCCACTCAATAACCAATGAACCAATTAACCGAATTGGCCCCACACAATACTTGCTATCGGGGGGGCAATTCTGGAAGTGTAAACTAATGACCGCACGCTCCTGAAATCCAGGCTCTGTAAGGACGGCTTAATCTAGAATCTTTAGCATTTAAATCGATTTATCAACTGTCAAATTTAAATCGGTTTAAGAAGCTAAATCTAGATTTGTCCTCAGCTTTCCAACTATATTTTGGCTTGCGGTGACTAGTGGCGCCACCTGCAAACGTCTCTCACGCGCCAATAGATCGTTGGATGACTGTACCTACCCTAAGGACCCTTCAGACTCTTTATTAATCTGTGCCTTCAGTTACTTTTTTGTTACAAAAAACACTGAAACTAACTTACTTTTGATCTAGTTTAGATGTAGTTTAGTTTTTTACCTATAGTTTAGTTAAGTAATAATTATTAATTTGTTACGATATAAATAAATAAATGAAGTATCAGAAGAAAATAAAACTTTTTTTTTTTTTATGAGCCTGTAATATCCCTCTGCTGGGCAAAGGCCTCTCTCCCCCTTTTCCACTCCATTCGATCCTGAGCGGTCTCCTTCCACTCTTTATCCCATAGAGCCAACTCATCACTCCATCTCTTCCTTAATTTATAAAAAAAAAAACACTGAAATATTTGAATAAGTATTGAGATTTATTTTACTTTTAGGAAGGTTTTACAAGCGTAGGTTTGTATATACAGCTATAAATACTTAAAGACCTAAATTAAACCTAAGTTGGTTTGGATCTTGTTTGAAGTATTTTTTCTTGCTTTTTGTTTTATTTTAATGTGCTTCGGTAGTTGTTGGCGTGGCGCTGTGATCTGAAAGGACAAAACGAAACGTGAGTGTGAGACATGATACAATTTCACACACACAAGTAGCTACATACTTATACATCGGCCTTTACCCAGCAGTGGAACACCCTAAAAATAAAACTGCATACTTGGTTGGTAACTTTTATTACCAACCAACTAACCACCAACCAAATAAATCTGAGCTAATCTTGGATGAACCACAACCAATAAAACTGTGCTATTGACTACGTACCTATCGAACTGTGCTATTGACTACGTACCTATCGAACTGTGCTATTGACTACGTACCTATCGAACTGTGCTATTGACTACGTACCTATCGAACTGTGCTATTGACTACGTACCTATCGAACTGTGCTATTGACTACGTACCTATCGAACTGTGCTATTGACTACGTACCTATCGAACTGTGCTATTGACTACGTACCTATCGAACTGTGCTATTGACTACGTACCTATCGAACCCTTATCTAATAGTTACATCTACGAAAACTTAGTACCTACCCTAACAAAAAGTGACCAACCTTTTATCATTCTCCACTCTACTCGCAATCATCAGCGGGTGGTGGTGGTGGTGGTGGGGGGTTGTCATCATCACAACCACAGTCCTCAGTGGTCCCACCATCGGGGGTACCTCCATCGGGGGTACCACCAGCGGGTGTGGCCTCATCACCGCAAGTGCTGTCTGCCAGTAAGTAAACGCAGTTGAGGGCATTTAAGTCGATGAGACCGCCACCGCCCCCGCCCCCGCCCCCGCCAGCAGGGTCGGTCGGGGCGCAGCTCCCGTCACTCAACACGTGGACGCAGTTTAACACCTTAGCCTTGATGAGCGAGAGAGGCGCCGCTGAGACCGTCTGGAAGAGACACAAGTCAAGTCAAGTCAATTTTTTTTTATTGACCATAAAATCATACAGATTGCTTAGTCAACGTCAATATAATATAAATATTTTTGTATACTACCGCCCTGTTCGGAAGTTGTGGGCTTAGGGATGGAGCAAAGACTATACCACACATTACGTTACTGCCAAATGACACGACCGCTATGATAGTTTGGTATGACCGTATGACTCAATGTTGCTCGTAACGGGTAATGGCCCGTGCGCCGTCCCTGATTCCTGGGTTACAGGGTCTGATGACTGATGCCTTCAACATCATGATTTCGGTATACAAGAATCAACTAAGTAATAAATGAATTTACTGCCGGGTCTGCAGAATCTTAAAGTGCACCATTTTAAATCTTGAACAATTAACATGAAAGCTTCGATTACGAGGAACATATTGACTATAATTGATATGATGTTATCAATGTCGGCGGCCGATCGTAGAATCGGGCACATCATGATGTGCCGTCATGTGCCCCGCCATTTCATGATATGCCCAAACGTTAAAATATCATGAAACGATAAAATCTCTCAAGGCAAACACTGCGGTAGCTTAGGTGAAGACTATAAGGGGGTGAGCGCAGCGAAGCCCCCGAATAGTCTTCGTGTTCGTTTGACATGTAGAACACAAAAAACATATCTTGGCATACATTGCTTGGGCATATCATGAAATGGCGGGGCACATGACGGCACATCATGATGTGCCCGATTCTACGATCGGCCGCCGACATCAATAAAAAATAGTAATAATTAGTATTTCTAACTTCCTGTCATCCAGGATAGTGCAAAGTACTTAGAAAAGGTTGGGGAAGAAAAGTCACTTGTTTTTTGGGTACTTACCGCTCCGAAAGCAAAGATGGCCAAAACAAGTACAGTGAACACTTGCATGTCTGATGAGGTTGGGTACTTACCGCTCCGAAAGCAAAGATGGCCAAAACAAGTACAGTGAACACTTGCATGTCTGATGAGGTTGGGTACTTACCGCTCCGAAAGCAAAGATGGCCAAAACAAGTACAGTGAACACTTGCATGTCTGATGAGGTTGGGTACTTACCGCTCCGAAAGCAAAGATGGCCAAAACAAGTACAGTGAACACTTGCATGTCTGATGAGGTTGGGTACTTACCGCTCCGAAAGCAAAGATGGCCAAAACAAGTACAGTGAACACTTGCATGTCTGATGAGGTTGGGTACTTACCGCTCCGAAAGCAAAGATGGCCAAAACAAGTACAGTGAACACTTGCATGTCTGATGAGGTTGGGTACTTACCGCTCCGAAAGCAAAGATGGCCAAAACAAGTACAGTGAACACTTGCATGTCTGATGAGGTTGGGTACTTACCGCTCCGAAAGCAAAGATGGCCAAAACAAGTACAGTGAACACTTGCATGTCTGATGAGGTTGGGTACTTACCGCTCCGAAAGCAAAGATGGCCAAAACAAGTACAGTGAACACTTGCATGTCTGATGAGGTTGGGTACTTACCGCTCCGAAAGCAAAGATGGCCAAAACAAGTACAGTGAACACTTGCATGTCTGATGAGGTTGGGTACTTACCGCTCCGAAAGCAAAGATGGCCAAAACAAGTACAGTGAACACTTGCATGTCTGATGAGGTTGGCTGGTTGCTATTGCTGAGTTGACAGTCACTATCAAACTGTACCCAATCTGTCTTCCGGTTAGGTTTATAAACTAAAACGACGACGTTACTCAATTCCCTCTCAACACGCACGTACGTACGGAACAAATAAAAATACGAGTACTTGCGCAGGTACTAAACAAAGTGGGCAAACCTGATATTGTATTTTTTTATTCTTTTGTGCGATATAACAGGAAAAGATTGCATCGAAAGCGAATCAAATAAAGAGAGTATTGACTTCCTAAAGTAAATACAACTCGTTTTCTAAATGAAACTATACGGTGGTGATGGATGACGCAGGTTGCATTTCACTACACCTGTGCTAACAGTTTCTCATGTAGTGCATTTCTGTAAATATGCATATAGTGCTATACCACTTTACGTAGGTAAGTATAACTATTTCAAAGAAAACTGACGTCAAACTGCTGGCTATTGTTATAAAAGCTTTCAAACAAAGACGGTAAGTATTGTAAGTTTATTTCCGGTATATTTTTCAAGCACAAGTAAGTACTTACAACGAGTATAAAATAAACTGGTATGGAAGCTAAGAGTTCAGTTCAAGGCGGGACTTTTAACAGACTTCAAAATAAACTGTCAAGTCCGAAAAGGATTCACGGACTAAGGGTTCCGATCACACTTAGAGTTTGTTACCTCGTAACTGGTGTAATTAGGTTTATACATAAAAGTAAAAGTAAGTATGATGTCATCCACGTAAACCAAATAACATACATATTCTTGCAGTAAGATAGAAATAACAATGGATGGTTTTGTATGGGCCCCGTACCCACCCACCCAGTAGCAACTACTGGCCTATAGGTACCGTTAGAAAGGCCTTTCAGGCCTCCTGCTCCAGCTTGTGCTGAAATTGGGATGGCTGAACTAAATCGAGCGGGAGAAGGGGAACGGCCACGTGCAGGCGCTTTGACCCCCTTAAATATACAAAAATATATGAAAGTAACTTCGTAATTTGCAAGAAAATAGTAGATTCTACAAGTGCATAAAACATAAAACGCACCATTTTACCCGAGACGATAAAGGGCCCCGTAGACGATCAAGCATGTTTGACAACCACATATGTCGTCAAGCATGCTTGATGGTTTACGGCTGCTTGACGTGCTTGTCAAGCAATCTGCGTACTGATGTGCTTGATCATGCTTGAAGAAAATTTTGACGACGTGCTTGACAAACATGTCGTCTTGAACGTCTTCGATGGTGCTTGATCGATATTGAAGTTGCTTGAGCTTGAGGAACATGCTTGTCAAGCATGCTTGATAACTTGCTTGATTATTTTGCCTGATCGTTATCGCGGTTGCTTGATGAAAACGTGAAGTTTGACCAACATGCTTGTCAAGCATGCTTGAACGTCTACGGGGCCCCTAATATGTCACGGATAGTCAAGTCGAGGGTAAAATGTGTTTTACTGCTTTTCACTTCGATTGTGAGGAAACTAAACAGCAATATTGCAAAAAACAACACAAAGAAAAAATAAGGAGTTCGTGGCAGTGGCACTTGGCATAGGTGTGTGTGGCTGTTTACCTCACGACCTTTGTCAGAGACTGAGACTTAGACGAGGATTTTACTTTATGCACTACTGGTGCATAAAAAAGCGATTTTATGAAACACAAACAACATAGGTTTCGTTGAATTCGGATTTTTCGTTAAAACTTTCTGCCGACTGGGGTTGTTATACTTAAATCAGAGCTTGTCGAAAAGGACGAGTGTCCGCGCGGAAACTGATATTATGGTGGATTTGATAAAACATCTCCTCCTGCTTTCATCTTTTGCGTCGGTCGGCTGACAGCGTTTCAGACGGTCGGGGCATGATCGGCGCATCGGCGACGCGACGACGACGAGGGATGCGCTCCCGAGTACTCCCGACCAAGGCCGATGGCATCGATCAAAATATCGGTCGGCGACTTCTACACTGTCGATTTCCACACCGACTCACTGTTTTTTGTGTTCCGTGAGTGGGACAGGGGGACTAGAAAAAAAACAAAATTGTATACCTGAAATGGAACGCAATTTTTACTCTTCCCAATAAAGTTAAATGCTCTTCCTTTAATGTATATCGGGGCACCCCACTTATTAGGCAGTCCTTTCTAGGCAGTCTTGTGGTTAAGCTCTAGAGTGTTTTTTAAGTGTCGTAGCCTCGTAGTAGCCGAATCTCAGGCGATTTCGAACACAAATACCTCATCAGAACTACCTACCTTAACGATTACTTTTTGTAAAAACCTGTAGTAAAAACTAACTTCAAAATAAGGTTTTGAATAATCATAACAAAAAAACCCTGGTTTCCTAAATCTGAAACTTGAGGGGGGAGGTCCCCTACCCTACATACACCTCCCCTAGACACCACCACACAGCCCCATTCCCCCAAAAAAATCAGGTGTCCGTGATCAAAACGTTTACCAATATTAGTGGCCATGATATACTAGACTACATATCTGATGGCAATTATAGCAAAATTTTGACGATCAATATTAATTAATGTGGGATGAGTTATATTTTACACTAAATATTCTTTTACATTTTACAGTGTAAAAGAATATTTAGAGGAAAAAACTGCGTGGTCTTTATCATCTCGGCGCACAAAAATCCAAAGAGGGGCGATGGACTGAGCCAGTACATCTCTCTTCGGTGTATTTCCTTAGACTTAAGTAGAAATACATAAAATTGAGTTTTTTAAGGCCCTCATGTATTTTAAAAGAGGTACGGCGGAGTTTGATGCCCTTCTTTGCTCCATCCCTAAGCCCACAACTTCCGAACGGGCGGTAGTATACAAAAATATTAATATTATATTGACGTTGACTAAGCAATGTCTGTATAATTTTATGGCCAATAAAAAAAAATACTTTGACTTTAACTTTTTAAATGTACCTACTGAAAAAAAAAATAAGCTAATACAATATCTTGATGTCATATACTAATATTTTAGAAGTTTACTGTTTGAATGCATGTTACAAATTTAGATGCTAAAAAATAACCACCATGTTGAGTTGTATTTAGAGTGGCTAATCGTTAATTATGGCGAACTTAATAATTTAGAAGGGAATGAAGATTTTTAGAGGCGAATAATGCTGCTAAAAAAAGTTAGTTTATTTAGCACCCCATCTATAATATACATTGAATTAATTGAGGTTTTTAAAGTTAATCAGAAATCAAGTCAAATCTGCAATATCTGATATCAAGATTTTTGGTGGAGCAATTTCGGTGGTTTCGATGACAAATCCACCAAAATTTCGCTTCCGGTTGAATATCGTGAAGTATAGAATAGAATAGAAAATAAATAAATTTATTTGGACTACAATAATACACACAATCACACAACATAACGTTTATACAAAGTAATTATAAAACAAAATTAAATGAAACATAATTACAATTATTGTAGGCAATAGTAATATCAACTAATAACACAGGCAATATTATACGCACGCATAAAAAAAAACGTAAAAGTACCTACTTACATAATAAATAAAAGTAAAATTAAATTTTGTGGAAACAGTGACTTCGTGAAGTGTGTGCCGAGCCGAAACAGCGAATAGGTTCCGACTCAGCATGTGTCACAGGCAGGGCCTACATGAGGTCCTGCAACGCTAGTATTCTGTCGGCACCTTATCAAAGAGGAGAAGATAAAGGGTGGGGGTTGATAATCTACTTTTCATTAGATCTGAATAGGTACGTAATTGATATGAAAATAAATAAACTATAGGAATATTTAGTGGATGGATTAGGTAAGTAGGAAACGAATTGACATCAGAAATATATGCAATAATAAACACTAATTACATAAATGGTAGAGAATAGAAAGGATATGAAATATTTGTATACTATAGAGTTTTGAGTGACATAACCGATTTACATGCGCACTTTAATAACTTAGCTTTATTATAGATTATTTTATTTACCAATTAAAGAGTTTAATTAGGTATACGGTCAATACTTAACTTAATTACAATAAATTATTTTACAAATTAACCTACTAACTAAAACAAAACTCTTAAACTAAACTAAATAAACTATATCTATATAATATCTTCAAAAACACTGTATATGAAAAATACAGTGTTTTTGAAGATATTCACAAAACAATAACAAGTAAGTAATCGATTTATCTCGAAACTTGGTTTTCAGAGATAGGTATGACTCACACACCTATACACATCACACCTATCTCTGAAAACCAAGTTGCATGGCACGTCAGATGTATCCTCAGATCGAAATTCAGACATAAAGTACCAGGGCAACAGACTATTGCAGGAGATTAGTTCTTTTTATTATAAGTTATTGTTTGTGCAAATACAATTAATACAGGAGTTAGACTGCGGCCCCACACTAGGCTGAGCCTGTATCGTGGGTGCCATAGTATGCTTAGCAGAGTGCAAAATGTTGTGCGTAGAGCTCGTCTAAGCTGAAATGACGCGCCCCACTCCTTGGTTTTGTATTACAAGTAAATACAAAACCAAGGAGTGGAGCGCGTCATTTCAGCTTAGACGAGCTTTACAACCAAAAAATAAAAGTTAAGATAGGTACTTAGAAACATTTAAAAAATTCAAAATATACACATTTAAAATATTATACACTTTTAAAATATACACAGCGCAATATTAGTAGAGAGGTGACTGTAAAAAGGTATTGTTTAGTACATAAGTCGGTACAATGCACATGGTAAGCATAATATTGTGATGCGGAACTGCTGATGAAGACCACATATGGCCACCAGAACTGCTCAATACTAGGTACAAATACAATGCGTGGCTGACGGGCAGGCAACGCATAGCCTAAACCGGTGGACCTAGAGCCATGAAACTTTGTACAGGGGTTCCTTAGTAGCGTGGGGTAGCACTGAGATGGGTTTTGACAAAATTAAGTCCCAAAGGGGGTGGGGGGATAAGGGGTTACAGTTTGTATTAAACTCAATCTAATGAAATAGGGTTGGTGGAAGTCGGTTTTTTCTAAAGTTTACTTTAATTTAAATTCGATCTAAGGATACCTAGTGACGGTCGGAGAACCCCCTATTTTTTGATGACTTTTTCGTTAAATTTCTAATAAAAGAGAAGAGCCAATGGACCTAGTGGGGAAAAAAGTCATATTTGTTCCACAATGGAACTAGGCAATGAAACTAATAACTAAAGCGTATGAAGGAATTTTAGTATTCGCAGTAGTTCCATTATTAGAATTCTACAGTATTCGCAGTAGTTCCGTCATGGAACTGATGCGAACGAAGGCAATGACCCACCGTTTATCATTCTCCATTCTACTCGCAATCATCAGCGGGTGGGGGTGGTGGCAGGGGTTTTTCGTCCTCACAGTCTTCAGAATTCCCACCAGCGGGGGTACCATCAGCGGGGGTACCACCAGCGGGGGTGCCACCACCGGCATCGCCACCATCGGGGGTACCACCGGCGGGGGTACCATCAGCGGGGGTACCACCAGCGGGGGTGCCACCACCGGCATCGCCACCATCGGGGGTACCACCAGCGGGGGTACCACGAGCGGGGGTACCACCATCAGCGGGTGTAGCCACATCTTCACAAGTGCCGTCTGCTGCCAGTACGTTAAGGCAGTTGGCGGTATTCAAGTTGATGAGACCGCCACCGCCACCGCCACCGCCACCGCCACCGCCTCTGCCACCGCCACCGCGACTGCCACCGCGACCGCGACCGCCACCGCCACCGCCACCGCCAGCACGCTTGGTCGAGGCGCAGCTCCCGTCGCTCAACACGTGAACACAGTTTAACACCTTAGCATTGATGAGCGAGAGAGGCGCCGATGAGACCGTCTGGAAGAGATACAAGTTATGTTACTGCCAAATGACACGACCGCTATGATAGTTTGGTATGACCGTATGGCTCAATGTTGCTCGTAACGGGTAATGGCCCGTGCGCCATCCCTGATAAAGGGGTTGCAGGGTCAGATGAACCGCTTAGTCTTACTGGCTTAGCTGAACCGCCGCATAGAGCATCTGTTTTTGGCTACACTTTGTCAGTCAGTCACACAGTCAGTACCTACCTACTAATGTTTTGAATCCATCTTTTTAACCGACTCCCCAAATGAGGAGGTTTACAATTCGTCCGGATGTTTTTTTTTTACTATACTATAAATCGCTATACTTTTCACTATGTTATACAATACAGACTGTAACAGAAAGGGGTGTACAAGCCGAAAGAGGGTTGTTATGTTAGGGATATAATTCTGAACAACTTTCACTATGGGACTTACTTGAACAGAGCAACTTTATTTTTAACCGACTTTACAAAAGGAGGAGGTTTACAATTCATCGGGATATTTTTTTAGGATTCCATACCCGAAGGGTGCCAAACGGTACCCTATTACTGAGAGTTCGCTGTCCGTCCGTCCGTCCGTCCGTCTGTCCGTCCATCTGTCCGTCCGTCTGTCACCAGACTGTATCTCATGAAACGTGATAGCTAGACAGTTGAAATTTTCACAAATGATGTATTTCTGTTGCCGCTATAACAGCAAATACTAAAAAAACAGAAGAAATTCAATACTAAGGGGGGCTCCCATACAACAAACGTGATTTTTTTGCTCATTTATGCTCGATATTGATAATGGTACTGGTAGCAGGTAGACGCTTAAAATGTTCACAATATATTGAAAATATTATTTACTTAAAAAAAAAAAACTTCAATCATTACACGTGGTTCAATTTCAATTCAACTATATACGTCTTAACTTAACTTACTACCTAAATTAAATTAATATTTAAGGGGGGCTCCCATACAACAAAAGTTTTTTTTAGATAATGGTACGAAACCCTTCGTGCGCGAGTCCGACTCGCACTGGGCTGGTTATTTATTTTTTATGTATGTGCCCCATGGACCGATTTAGAAAATTATTTTTTTGTTTGAAAGGGTTCAAACTCAAACTCAAACTCAAATGTTTATTGCGTTCTAAGTGTTGTACAGATGTTACATTATATGTAGGAACTTATGACTTAGAACCCTTTTCGGGTATTGCACAGGTAATAGTCTCACATACATGTGAATCTTCCCATTGGTCCCATTGACACCATGTCAGGATCTGATGATGGGATACTGGAGAAATCGAGGGAACTCTTTATAGGTAGACCTATAGTGTTTTTTGTGTTTTTTATAATAACTCGTGCATTTTGTCATGGTAAGTATAATATTGTGATGCGGAACTGATGATGAAGACCACACATGGCCACCAGTACTGATTAATACTAGGTACAAATACAATCTACTATGCGTGCGTGGCTGAGAGAGGCAGAGGCAGAGCCATGAAACATTCCTTGCAGCGTAGGGTAGCACTGAGATGGGATTTGACGAAATTAATTCTCCAAGGGGGGGAAACAGGGGGTTACGGTTTTTATTAAACTCAAAAAGCACTTGTCGTTGGTTCCTAATCAAGTAGGGTTTGTGGAACGGTTTTTTTTAAGTTTTACTTTTTGTTTTAACAACAACTCAGTAATTTCGAGCCTAGCTGATTTTAGTGGAGTGAAAAATAAAGTTGCTCTGATCAAGTCGGTTCCATAGTGAAAGTTGTCCAGAATGATGTCCCTAATACTCCCTAACAAATCCCTTTCTGTTACACCCGGTACATATGCTCTATAAAATTCAGTTTAATTTTCGATGCCTTCAAAATTTTGATTCCGGCTCTACAGAATCTTAAAGCTGTAGGATAACTTTTAAATCTTGATGAATTATCATCTAAGCTTCGATAATGACTATATTTACTAATAATATGATGTTCTCAATAAAAAATATCCTTTATTTAGTATTTCTTTCTTACTCCCTGTCATCCAGGATAGTGCAACAAAGTACTTAGAATAGTTGGAGGAAGAAGTAAGGTGTTTGCAACTTACCGCTCCGAAGGCAAGGATGGCCAAAACAACTACCGTGGACACTTGCATATTTGATGAGGTTTTTAAAATTGCATGTTGTGTTTTGTTTTAGTTTACAAGTTATATGGAATTAATTCCTGAATAAAGATTTATTATTATTAGTATTTGCTATTGCTGAGTCGTCAGTCGCTATCAAACTGTATCAAATCTGTCTTCCAGTTAGGTTTTTATATTGTAACGACGACGTTACAGAAAAATGCATCGAAAGCAAATCAATTGAAGAGATTACATATTGACATCTTAAAGTAAATAAAATCCAACTTGTTTTCTAAATTAAACTAAGTATACAGTGATGTGACGCAGGTGCCATTTTACTGCACCTGTACTAACAGTTTCTCAGTACCTAGTGGATTTCTGTAAATATGCATAGTTAGTGATTTACTGCTTTACGTAAGTATAATTATCTCAAAGAAAACTGACGTCAAACAACTAGACAGGTCAACATTTTAAAAGATCGGCTCCCTTAATCGTGTCAACGGCATTTTGTGAGACATTTAGGCAACATGAACTTTTTTGATGTAAAAAAGCCTGCTGAATTCGGTCTGAATGTTGCCAAGCCGAATTTTGACTCCTCCCCTCCCCTTTCCCCCCCTTTTTCCCCCAAAATATGTCCCTAACCGCAGTTTTAACTATTATGATCTATTATTCATTGTTTTGCGTGAGTAAAAGTGGCTTTTTAGAGAGGGAGTGGTATAAAGCATGATTCCCGGTCGATTAATTTCCAGAAACAGTGACATTGATTGGCCCCCAAGATCGCCTGATTCAATAGCTCCTAACTTTTTTCCTACACATAACATTAGCCGTAATTAAGCGTGAAACTTTCATGAAGCTCCATAGTTTTATCAAAAACAAACAATATATAAAATTAGACAAAACATAAGACTAAAATTTTCGAACAATACTTTATCTAACCCAAAATTAGTTGCTAATGAATTCAATAATCTATTTGCATCTATAGGAAAGTCACATAAATTAAGATCAGAGAAAAACAATCTTTCCTCAAGTAAAATAACAAATTCTGTTTTCCTCACACCTATTGAACCAAAAGAAACCTTTAATAGAATAAAAAACCTTAAGAGTAAGAAGTTTTTTGGTATAGATGAGATTCCTCCGTTGCTGGTAAAACATTGCGCGGATATTTTGGCGGTACCTTTTTGTAAACTTATCAACCAATCTTTTACAGAAGGAATATTTCCCGAAGCCTTAAAAATATCTCTTATAAAACCTAAATATAAAAAAGGAAACACTACTGACATTCATAAAATTATCGACCCATAGCTCTACTGCCTACTTCAGCAAAAAAAATATCGATCCATAGCTCTACTGCCTACTTCAGCAAAAAAAATTATCGACCCATAGCTCTACTGCCTACTTCAGCAAAAAAAAATCGAAACCGCTATGGCCAAACGACTGAATAAATTCTATGAAAAATATAACATACTACATGATAACCAATACGGGTTCCGTAAAAATAGGTCTACTATATTGGCAATATATAACTATCTACTACAAAAAAAAAAAACAATAACCGGTATGCAGTGGGACTACTGCTCGATATGAGCAAAGCGTATGATAGAGTCTGCTTTGACACTCTATTAGATAGACTTACGACTCTGGGATTAGAGGGGTCGCATACAGGTGGTTCAAGTCATACCTGCAAAACCGTGTCCAATACGTAGAGGTTGAAAATACCAATCTTATCTCAGGTAAACCAAAATACGTCAGATCAGATAGATTCCTCTCTACTGGATCCATTCCCCAAGGTAGCGTCCTGGGATGTTTATTATTTCTTATATTTATATAAATAATCTACCTAATTTAATTGATAACCCTTGCACCCTTTTCGCAGATGACATTTCCATATTATTTTCTTGCTCGAATTCCACCGAATTAAATCAAAGCTTAAATATGACCTTAGATAAGATCACCGACTGGCTAGATGAATCAAATTTGGAACTAAACCTTAAAAAGACTAAAATTATTCTATTCAAACCCTCACAAAAAGTCCCATTACAAATCTCATATAGCTATAAACAAATACCACTGGAGACTACAAAGACAGCAACCTTGTTGGGGATCGACCTGGACACAAACTTGAGCTGGAAACCATACATGCAAAACAAACTATCATCTTTTACGTATGCCCTCCATCAACTAAAACGGGTAACTTGTCAAAACTGCGCTCAAAGCCTACTATGCTATTCCAGACTCTCGTATGGTACGTTTCGTATCGTACCTTTGTTCTACCACCTTGTGAAATTTTGTGACTTTGCAATAAACTATTACTATTACTATTCCTATTACTATTCCTATTACTATTACTATTATCAATATCAGCTAATAACTTGTAAGGTCATCGGACTAATAGTCCATAGTCTCAACAACTTCTTGAGGGATACATTAGCATAACATAAGTAATTAATATCCATCAAGTGAAACAAACGTTATCTTACTGAAGACAACAATTGTATTGAATCTTGATTTGTACAAGGGTTTGCGTCATTCAATGCAATTACCTTTCTATTTGATAAATAAGTACATCCTTACATCATACAGGGTGGTCCAAAAAGTGACGTCCAAAATTTTTTTTTGGATTCCTCATGCCTGAATGTATCCGAAAATACCCCATGTATGTACCCGAAGTGTGCCAAACGGGACACTATTACTAAGCCTACGCTGTCTGTCTGTCCGTCCGTCTGTATGTCCGTCAGCGGGTCTTAGAGCACGAGCCGTAGGTAATATAGAAAGTTGAAATTTTCACAGAATGTGTATTGTATGTTGCCGCAACAACCACAAATACTATAATTGAAACAAAAAGTAAACTTTAGAAAAAACCGACTTCCACAAACGCTATTTGATTAGATTGAGTTTAATACCAACTGTAACCCCTTATCCCCCCCCCCCCTTGGGGAATTAATTTTGTCAAATCCCATATCAGTGCTACCCCACGCTACTAAGGAACCCCTGTACAAAGTTTCATGGCTCTAGGTCCACCGGTTTAGGCTATGCGTTGCCTGCCCGTCAGCCACGCATTGTATTTGTACCTAGTATTGAGCAGATCTGGTGGCCATATGTGGTCTTCATCAGCAGTTCCGCATCACAATATTATGCTTACCATGTGCATTTGCACGAGTTATTATGAAAAACACAAAAATCACTATAGGTCTGCCTATAATATTTGAAGAGTTCCCTCGATTTCTCCAGGATCCCATCATCAGATCCTGACTTGGTGTCAATGGGACCAATGGGAAGGTAAACCCTTTCAAACAAAAAAATAATTTTCCAAATCGGTCCACCCGTTTAGGCGCTACCGGGGCACATACATAAAAAAAAATAATAAAAAAAAAAAACAAACATCCGGACGAATTGTAAACCTCCTCCTTTGGGAAGTCGGTTAAAAATACCAGCGATATTACAAATTAAAGGGGTCCCCATACAATAAATGTGTTTTGATATACCCACGCATTTCAATATGATGGTATATTTCGCGCCAACTCACGTCGTTGTGGTAGCGCAGCCGGTATGATGTACTGTACATTTTATCTATAAAGTCGTGACATTAAATGATGGCAAAATTTGCAGACTTCTGCGTGTTTTCTTTAATGATCAAAATTCGCAGTGGTGCCCTAATATGTCACATAATATGTTGCACATCTTTATATGTAGACAAACTGTAGTGTAGGCTCTCAATCCGTAGTTCGTAAGTTCAAGTCCTCGTGAGGGCATTTTTAATTTTCTTTTTGTTTTTGTTTTATTGTTTTGAGTGCTTAAGTTTTGTTGTACGATGGTACGGTACCCTTCGTGTGCGATTCCGACCCGCACCTGATCGATTTGTTTACAACACAACTTTACTCAGCTTTTAGTTGCTTATTTATTTTCACGTAGGTACTTACGTAGATTAGAAGAACAAACTAGGTACTATGTCCATAGTATGAAACACAGGTAACAGTATAAAAAGCTTACCAGTAAATGGACTCAGCACAGATCCTCTGATAACTAACAGCAACAGCTGGCGTTTTGTAAAAAAAAATAAAAGAATTTTATTAAAGTCACCGACATGCAACTGTTCCCAGTAGTCATTCTAGCCGTCCTTGCCGTGACATCGGTGAGTAGAGTGAGGCTCATGTGCTCCGTCACGGCGCGGCGCCACATCTTCAACAACAATTGTCGTCATCAACAATGTTTTGGCGCTCGGTGACAGGCGGAACTAACGCTTGATGACCATGAGGAATGAAAGAATGTGTTGATGACAGCTTCGTTGCATTAAGTTGCGTAGAGCTCTAAGCAAGGCGCCTGCCCCCCTGTAACGGCTCTCACGCGCCAAACGATCGTCAAGAGACTTAGGCTGGATTTTACCAACAAAAAGTTATACGGGGATGAACTATCCCGAGGGTAACTTGTAACTTTTTCATAGACACCAGTGACACCTCACCTTATTTTGAACTGTCATTTGTCATACAAGTTATCCCCGGGATAGTTATTCTCCGTATAACTTTTTGTTGGTAAAATCCAGCCTTAAGCGCCTTATTCGGTCACATACGACGAAGTGTGGAGGGCTCATTCGTCTATATAACTTCAACATAGCCATCTTGCAGCGTGAGCTCTTATGAACTCTATTTTAACATGCTCGTTTCAAAACACCACAATTCGAGGGATATAAATTATACGAATATTAATTTGTGTTTCAGTCAGTATCATCGGCACCAGCGACCTTGATCAATGGGAATCTGCTGAACTGCGCCACGGTTGGCGGCAAACGCCAGCCGGGCTGCGACCCGCTTGCTGGCAGCCAGGACGCGGCGGTCAACATCGTGGCCCTGAACTGTCTAGTGGCACTCTCAGCCGACGGGTCGTGCTCCAAGAAGAAGGGCCATTGATCCTCCACTCGACCTGGGTACCACGACTTATGGCGATGCAGTTTAGATTTCTATCTATTAAAGTATCAACATCACCAACGGCAGCCTTTTCATTACGATACTCCATAATGAGCGATTGTTTTACTGTCTGTCCATGGTTTTCAAAATACTGAGTTATTCACAGATACTATAATATGGTTATAGTCTAAGATACGAAGGGAGCTAGTCCTTCACCCATCTGTTACTGCGATGAAACTTGGTTTTTATAAAATTTTGTATGCTAGAAAATACATCGCGAGTGGGTTGCCTAGCAAAATCCTGGCATGGCAATGATTATTTAATTAACGGGCAAGTGCGAGTAAAACTCGAGCGCCTTAGGTTCCGATCACACTTGTAGATTGCTACCTCTCGTAAGTGGCGCAATTACAAGTATGATGTCATCCATGAAAACAAAATTACAGCATAAACGATCGAAGCGTTCGATTGCGTTAACCTAGAAGGTTGATTTTTTCACAGCTTTAAGGGACCACAGATTTAAGTAATTGGTATAAATTTCAGCTAGATACGTTCACGCGTTCTTGAATAAAAGGCCTTTTGTTTTTAAATGTTAAATTAAACATAGCCTTGCCAGGATTTTACTAGGCAACCCACTCTTGATGTATTTTCTAACATACAAAATTTTATAAAAACCAAGATTCATTGCAGTTACAGATGGGTGAAGGACGAGATCCCTTCGTTAGGAACTTATGTCTGACACCATCCACCCTATCTATCTGCAAATTGTGGATAGATGTTATTGAAAACGAACGTAAAGACGGTTAAGGCGTAGATTAACAAAGAGTTAGGAACTTGAGGTTGAGGGTAACTTTTCGCGTCAAATTAGGTAGTCTAGGTATCTACCTGATAGTCCCCATTCAGTGAGGACCGAGGCGATGGAGACGATGGGACTAAAAACACAGAATAACTATTATATGAGCGCCGTCTAAGAGGTTATATTATGGTCATCAACTGACGCCGGAGTAGCACTAGTACAACACATCTATAGTGCGTGGGAGGGATCACAGGATGCTGTTGGTGTATTCTGTGATCTTCCCAAGGCCTATGACTGTGTGGATCATCAAACCCTTCTGCTCAAACTGCAACACTAGGGTATTAAAGACAATGCTTTAAAATTAATGGAATCATATCTTGGAGACAGAGTACTAAAAGTAGATATAAATAGAAATAATTCAACCGGAACGCATATGAATATTGGTGTCCCCCAAGGCTCTATTCTGGGTCCATTCCTTTTCTTAGTTTACGTGAATGACCTGCCGTATATGGTGGAGAAAATGACTCAGATTGTACTATTTGCTGATGACACATCCGTTATCTTTAAGGTGAAAAGACAAGAAGAAATTCTAGACGATGCAAATAGTACGCTCTCTCATGTGTTAAGTTGGTTTAATGTAAACAACCTTTTATTAAACTCGAAGAAGACAAAATGTATCAAATTCTGTTTACCGAATGTGCGGCAGGTGGAAACGAGTTTATGCATAGGAACGGAAAGACTAGACCTCGTTGAAGAAACAATTTTCCTTGGAATCACTATAGACTCGAAACTTCAATGGGGTCCTCATGTAACTAGTCTCTCACGAAGACTTAGCTCAGCTGCTTATGCGGTCAGGCAAATCAGACACATCACAGATGTAGGAACTGACAGATTGGTTCACTTTAGTTATTTCCATAGTATTATGTCTTACGGAATACTGCTTTGGGGGAGAGCGGCAGATATAAACACAATATTTGTCTTACAAAAGAGAGCCATTCGGGCTATCTATCAACTAGATGCTAGGCAATCGCTAAGGGACAAATTCAAAAATATCAATATACTTACTGTTACCTGTCAATACATTTATGAAAATATCATGTACACCAGAAAAAACATAGGTTTATTTAAGACTTTAGCTCATAATCATAGTATTAGCACTAGAAATAGAAGTAAGGTTGCTCACTCTTTTATGGGAGTATGTGTTAGTTTTTATAATAAAATACCTAATGAAGCAACGGACCTACCAGAAAGGAGGTTCAAAAACTATGTCAAAAACGGCCTATTGAAGAAGTCTTATTACAGTGTAAAAGAATATTTAGATGACAAAACTGCATGATCTTTACCATCTCAGCGCACAGAAATCCAAAGAGGGGCGATGGACTGAGTCAGTACGTCTGTCCTCGGTGTATTTCTTTAGACTTAAGTAGAAATACATAAACTTGTATTTTTAAGGCTCTGATATTTTAAAAGAGGTACGGGGGAGTTTCTTGCCCTTCTTTGCTCCATCCCTAAGCCCACAACTTCCGAACGGGCGGTAGTATACATAAAATATTAATATTATATTGACGTTGACTAAGTAATATGTATGATTTTATGGTGAATAAAATTTTTGAACTGAACTTAACTGAACATCTATAGTTATTTAAGTTACTCTATGGTGGAATGTACTGTACACGACGCGTAGCAACCGTAGCACCGTAGCTCGTAGCAATCCTAATGGACAACGGCTACGGCGTAGCAAGATATGTCGGCGGGCGGCCGATCGATCGTAGAATCGCGCACATCATGATGTGCCTCGCCATTTCATGATATGCCCAAGCTATTACCGGGCATATCATGATATTGTCTTTTTTAAAGCATTTTTATTCAGCACTACGTGATGTTTCTTTGTGTTATACATGTCAAACGAACACGAAGATCGTGGATGGCGGCACCTATACCAGCCCGCTGACGGACGGACGGACAGCTAAGGCTTGTAACCCAGTTATTAGGGGTTTTTGCCCTACAAAAGGTGGAGTAGTTTTGTTTTCGATTTGTATTGCTTAGGTTGATGCTAGCCATTGAGCTACCATTACTACGTATAGAGGCGCTGTCTCAAACAAAATGCGTGTCGCTACTTGATCACGTGGGAAGCGGGGGGCGGGGTGCGGGCGGGGCGAGCGCACGTATAGATTGTATAACGCAGAAGTGACACTGCTTTAGTACCTAAATCACATCATTTGAGTGCAGTTTATTACAAAATGTAATAAAATAACCTACCCAAGTAAGAAAATGGTTAGGTAGATAACTATTGCGCTTTCGCATTTAGGTGTGACGTCACGGTCTGGGCGGGAATTTTAAATTCTGGCTGTTTTCTCAACTTTGTGATTAAACCTTGTGACGTTTTATCAATTTGACGAATGTGACGATGTGTTGGCGAAATTTTGAAGCAAATCGGTTTAGTAACTAAAAAGTAAGACGTGATTCTTCCATACAGTTGAACCCACGTAGTTTAAACGTTTTTACCCTCGAAAAATCCCAATTTGTATTGTTTCCCGGAATTATTCCGCGTTTTTTCCCACAATGGAATTATTCCTGGGTAGAATCCCATCACAAGCCCCATTCCGAATTCCGATGTGTGAAGTACTCACTCGTACCACCATTAGTACCTACGTGTATCTTATCTGTATACGGTTCACTTTTATAATCTATGGTTTTTAAACAGAAGTCGGGTGCAGTAGAAAAAAATGTAGAAAATTAGTTTTGGGTTGGATTTAGTTGATATTTTGCTTACTTACCGATGATAAGTGACGCCACTATCTTTTTCCTTCCATTTTGTTGAATTGCGACAGTATCGTAACACGCAAGTTGGCATTTTCGACTTATATATTCCCGCCGTGCCGTCGTGCGTTCCGTAGGAGAGGCGGCGAGCAACTAAACGCGTTGAGGTTCATGAACCTCAACGCATGGCGCAAAAAATTTGTTCGCGATGTCGGTTCCATACGCTAGTAATAGTAGTTCAATGATGCTAGCCATTAAAAATGTAAGTTTTCAACCTCGAGGAGTGCCTGCGTTAGCCGCTATTTTGAGTTGAAGGGGCCAGAATTTGTTCTTTGTCAAATAATGCTTCAACGGTTGACTTTATGACAAAAATGTCTACAAGAAGAATAAAGATGATAAAATTTCAATTATTATTTGCATTATTATCTACTCTGTAAGTCCTATAGTTAAAAAGTGGCAAGCGGGAGAAAATTGTATATTTACAAAAATCATCTAGATGGGTAATCTTGATTTTCTATGCTAGCTATTTTTAAACTAACTTTTATTCCTTGGATAGAACTTAACCATTTTGGCCCAATTCCTCATCGTGCCGACCCTCAGGGGTGGGATGGGAAGGGGGGAAAGTGGGGTTCTCCCACGCCTCATACAAAAAATTCATGTTGAGTATCATTCCCTTAATTTAGGTGATGAGATGAACGTAGAATTCATTTTTAATGACATTGTCACCTTTCCCTACAAAAATTTGGTGAAAACCTTAAAAGTTTGAAAAATCGTAACTTTGTTTTTGTCTTCTTTGGACTATTAACTAAACAAGAGAATCAATGGGATTGCGAAAAATCTTAATAGTAAGCCTGTTTATTCTAGTAGGCACAGTAGGTAATAGACTTTTCATCACATCTATTCAAAAAGATCTACTTTAGTCCCGACAAACAGGGACTAAAGTAGGTCATTTAGTCCCTAGGGACTAAAAGTAACTTTTTAATTTTGTTGCCAGTACAAAGGAAAAATATGCTGTCACTAATCAGTTTCACTACCACTCAGGCTGACAGACCCAATTAAAAGTGAGATGGATTCTAAACGCAGCCAATAAAAAAAAAGTTTGTACTAAAATGCGTACTCGACACAGATTAGATAATCCGATCGACCGAATCGATTGACACCGATTGGTGACAACAGAGAAACAACAAATAATTAAAAAGTTGTGGAAAATTTGTAAACAAAGCGCGCCAAATCTGAATGCTGTAATTATTTCAATTTCGTTTGCGGATATGAGTAAAGAATATCTATGAGTGAAAGTGAGTGTCTAACTCCAGATGATAACAACAAACGCGAATGACAAATACAAGATCTGTTACCAATAAAATCACGAAGAATATAGGTATGTAAAAACTGTAATCCTGTAGAAAAATTCAAGAGGAACAAAGTGTTTATCTGAAAATGCTTTTGAACCAATTTTTAAGATTTAGCCAATACTAAACAAGCTTTAACTATGTGGAGGACATATTCGTAATTGGTAATTTCTTTATTGTACTAACACAAGAATGACTACAGAAAACTTATAATAGATAACAAGAGATTTCTTCCAACAAACCATTAAGTACACACAACATATCACGACAATTGTGTAAATAAATATAGGGTGTAACAGAAAGGCGTGTACAAGCCGAAAGAAGTAGGGACATCATTTTGACAACGAAACTTGGTTTGCTGGAAGAGATCTCTTTTTAGAGATAAGCTCGCCATTGTACACTTTTATTACCTACCATGATTTGTTAACTATTTTTTTTTGTGTGCAATAAAGAAATTATGAAATTATGAAACTTTCACTATGGGACCGACTTGATCAGAGCAACATTATTTTTCACACCACCACCATACAGATCAGCTGAGCGCTAGGCCCGAAATGTACTGAGTTAATAAAAATAAAGTTGCTCTGATCAAGTCGGTCCCATAGTGAAAGTTGTTTAGAATGATGTCCCTCTTTCCGCTTGTCTACCCCTTTCTGTTACACCCTGTATAGGTACATGTATGTTATTTTATTGATTACTTACTACTTTTCTCATAGAGGGTGATGAAAAGTAGAGTGTCCACCTCAGGAGTAAAACTATTTTTGGCTCGAGTGATGTACTTTGAATCCCTCGCTCCCTCAGGATTCTACTTTTGAGTCCCTCGTTACACTCGGGACTCAACTCTAGAATCCCTCATTCGCTCAGGATTCAAAAAACACTCTCGCCCTAAAAATAGTTCTTTACTCCCTTGGTAAACAATCTACTATTTCGAAAGTCTATTACTAATTGCTATACTGTGCAGTTCCCTGATTTACTGGCACTATAAACACTTGTAACTTCGTCTTTGTGTGTGAGTTTCCTATAAACAATCAACTTTACTAAATACAAATATTTCTATTGTTGTAGTTTCCGGATTCTTCCGCTTTATAAGTTATTTTCAGCATTTGACGATAAATAATGAATGGTATTAAAATAGACAATTATGAGTTCAAATACTGTAAATAACTTTTGTTTTGCATACTAGGCAAGTTTCTGTAATTAAACAGAACAATATGAAAAAATTACATTGTTTTTAGTTTTTTCAGTTAGTCAAAGTTATTTTTAGCATAATTATGACGATACAATACTAATAGACCATTAAGAGTTCAAACACTGCGTAAGGTCAGCAAGCCAATTTTCACTCTCTAAGAAGATAATTAATAAATACATCATTTATTTACAAATAATTATTATAAGCATGAAATATAGATAGAATAAGAATATAATGATATGTATATCCAATTAACTTACTACTAAAAAACAATTAAATTAAATAAAAAATATCCTTAAGGTCACCGCCGCCGTCGAGTGGCAGGGTGCCCAACATGCTGGCACCATTACCTCGCTGTATCGCTACCTATAATTATACTATAATTCTTTATGTTTACTAATTGGAAATAAATGGCTTTTTATTTTATTTTATTTAAGAAGACTCCAGTTCTTCTTACCGCGTCAAACAAAAATTACTCTGACTCTCAATCCCTTCTCCTTTCGCTGATCGACTATGCAGATGTCTGCTGGGTCAGCGCAAACGAAGAACAACTGAACAAACTCGAGCGACTTCAAAATCTCGGGATTCGGTTCATCTTCGGTTTGCGAAAGTTCGACCATGTCTCGCAGTATCGCAGGGAGTTAAAATGGCTGCCTATTCGCCTTCGTCGGGATATGCATATCCTCACTACCCTGTACAGCATTTTAACAAACCCTCGATATCCTAGCTTTTTACGTGAAAAATGTATCTTTCTCCCGTCGACTAGACCGCGTAGAACCCACACGGCCTCCATTCTTTCCACTCCACAACACAATACCGTCGCATACAAACATGGGTTCCGTATGAGGGCAATAAGTCTTGGAACGCGCTTCCCTCAGGGACAGCTCTCTTCATTTTCAGAAATCGTGTAAAGGAGCATTATCTTTCTCTTTCATTTATTTATTTATTTATTATCACAGGTATTATTTGTGTCATAACAGCGAACCAAATCGACACAAACATTATTTTAAATCACATTACAATAAATTAATGGTAAAAATACATTGATCAGATCAGCACACTAAATACATGGCCATTAATACAAAATAATTATAAATAGATACCATAATAATTAAATTTCGTTTTCAAATTACGAATAATACTAATAAAGAGAGGACAGTTACATACACAGCACAGTTAAGCATCATAAACTTAGTAGGTATTAAATATGTATTAGGTTTATTTATGTTAAGATGTATATAATGTGATTAATATGTATTCATGTAGGTACTTAGGTATTTAGTATATTCAGTAGTTGAGTAATATAATTTATTTATATTTTATTTTTTACTTTAGCACATAGGCCTACCCGTTTTGAGATTTCATAAATGTATCCTGTCCATCCTGGGCTTGCTGGAAAAAATCTATTTTTAGAGATAAGCTTGCCTTTGTTCATGAATTTTCTGTATTGTTTGTGTTTTTTTTTCTGATATGTGCAATAAATATATAGTAAGTTTCTCTAATTAAACGGAACAATAATATTATTACATTGTTTTAGGGTTCTGATCCTCAAAAGCAAAAAAAAGATTCCTTTTAATGATCACTTTGTTGTCCGTCTGTCTGTCTGTCTGTCCGTCTGCCGTGAGTCAAGTCGGCAGTTGGATTTCAATCACTTCATGGAAATTATGTGTCTATTCAATACTTCTGTGATATTATTTTGGAGTATTTTTTTGTCAGTAACTCGGCGTTGTGAAAAGTCAAGTAGTTTTGGCTTTGAAAATCTTTTAGAGGGAAACACTGTCAGTCCATGAGTAATGAAAGTTTCCTCATGTTTTTTCAAACATCATTAGTCCGTCCGCGTCCGTTTAATGCACGTAATATAAATTACTAGACCATTGATACATCTCATTGGTATTACTGGTAATGGTCGGCGCCGGTATTCGAACCAACATCTCCTGCGCAAGAAGCAAGCGTGCACCCACTAGACCACGGAGCTCTTGCACGGAGTTGCAATACATCTTCTGGATCTGTTTCCTCAGAGATGTCATCTGTCTGCCACATCATGAAGTGGTCAATGATATGATCCGGCCACGAGCACGAGACATACTTAACTGGACTAGGTACGTCATTCATGATGATTGATGACTCACTCACGTATCTACCTGCATAAATGATTATACCTACCTAATGCAAGAGCGTCATTAATGAAAAATTACATGTAAATTGACGTCAAGCTAGAACAAATAAATAAACTTGCTATTTGTTGGTACAGGAACGTTACACTAGATTATGGTTACTTATCCGTCCGGGAACGGATGATCCGAGGCTTTTGATGATCTTTATTAAATTAATAACCAAAATGTTTGATATCAATTCGTAAAAGCCATTTGGGTTCCGCACCCAAAATGCCAAACAGGTCTGTCTATCTGTCTGTAAGTCAATGGGTTCTATAGCACGAACTGTCATAACTAGAAAGTTGAAATTGTCACAGAATGTCTATGTTTGTTCCCCCACACTACATCAACAAATACTGAACTACATCAGATATTGAAAAAATAAAGGTGTCCTCATACAAGAAACGTGATTTTTTAATTTGTCTGTTACGATGATGCGGAACCTTCCGTGTGAGAGTCCAGCACGCACTTGGCCGATTATACTCATCGCAGACGATCGGGGAAGAATCTCCAGGTATGATGACTATAAAATCGATACTGCATTTTTTCGTATCTACATCAATGTAACTTATATGCAGGTACCTCTGTACTAACGCTCACGTTAAGTTCGAAGTTCGAACCCGGAAAACTCAATTGTGTAATGAATACCAAACAAATGAACAATATCAACCTATTATATTAATGATATAGTATAGGTAGAGAAGTAGGAAATCAACAACTTTGTCTCCACATATACATATAGAGCTTTGTACAACTTCCTAGATCACTAGTTTCGACTGTCTCCAGTAGCAACACATACACAGACTCTCTAGTGTGAGTTATTGTTATTTTTGTTTTTAAATTATGCCTCAACTTTGCCTTAACTTTAACTTTGCCTTTGTAAGTAATTAACTAAGAAAGTAATTAACAACAATGTTCCTACATAGCTATAAACACTAAACTATGTTCCGTATGTCCTCTAGCTCCTGACACACAGGTCGCCCTAGTTTGGGAGTTAGAGCCACAATTATAATTAGGAAATAAGATACAACACAATAAATATATTTCATTTCATTTCAGTGTTATCAGGACATTCCTCGACCAAACTCCGTGTGACGTGTGGCGGATACAACAGCTCCAACATGAGACTGACCATCACATTTTCAGTAGTGTTGGGAATGGTCGTCACACAGGCACAGGTAAGTTCAAACCTCATATTATGTATTGTGAAACTAATTCCCAACAATCCCAACCCTTAAATAAATAATTCGAATATTGGGTTTAATTCCCGGCTGGGGATAAAGAAAACAAAAATAATCCCTAGGTCTTGGATGTTTACATGTTTGTGATATCGCTGTTTCTGGTTCCCACGACACCGGGTGTCCTAGTGTAGGGCCAGAAGCAATGATGAATGAGCCTGTATTTAAATGATTATGTTTATTCCGCAGTTATCTTCAGCTGCGCCCGTTGGCCTTCTCGATGCGAACGCTTTGAACTGCGTTGGCATTCTGTCAGGAGGCGGCTGCGGCGGCGACGACACTGGGACCAGCGGCGACGCAGGCGGCCTTGGTGGGACCGTCGAAGAACTAGGAGGGACTGTGGGAGGAGTTGTCGACGGAGTGGGACCGACGGTCGATGGCGTGGTGGATACGGCGGGAGGGGTTGTGGACGGAGTGGGATCGACGGTCGGTGGCGTGGTGGATACGGTGGGAGGGGTCGTGGACGGAGTGGGACCATTAGTCGGTGGCGTGGTGGACACAGTGGGAGGAGTTGTGGACGGACTGGGACTTGGCGGAGGCGGCGACGACGGCGGGGACTCCGGTGGTTCCACTGGTGGGTCTACATCTTCGGGAGACTGCGAACCGGAACCGGAACCGAAGTGCGATCATTGTAGAGATTAGTTTAGTGTAAACTTGATTAAATACTTTGACAACTCCTTACTTTATTATTCAAACTCGGGATCATGCGCTATACTTACATGATGGCGTGCTAGTACCTATTGTCTAAAGACACCACTGCTGGCGCCATCTATATGCAGTTTGTCGCTATATACCACTAGCGCCATCGATAGTTCATAGATGTCGCCACTACCTTCCTGTATAATTAATTTCTACTATAGCAACACTGACTGTTATGTCAGTCACCTGTCACCCCTTCCTTTTGGCCTTTTACCCTTTTACAATGTGAGCTTCAAGCACAGACTATATAGGGATACTACGTATCAGACGACCATCTATCATAGACGAGAACCAAGCTTAGAGACCATAGAGACGGCCGGCATAGAGAAGATCTCTAGGGACCTAATGATGCCTCAGAACAATATTAGTTATTGTTCTGAGAATGATGCACTACACTTGTTTTTTTCTAACTATCATCAAAATGTAGGCTTGGATAATTCGGTATACAGCCTTTTTTTTTTTTTTTTTTACCTAGGTGCCTACCTAATTCGATTCAAATTAAGAACAATGAGAATTTCCCATAAAACTATGAAGGTCTTTTTGACTTAATTAGCCTCTAGTTTACTAAGGCGCCTGAACCCGACAACGCTAGGTTGAATCCGCGGTGTTTTTGAGCACAGAGTAGGTACATTATATATTAGTTAGTTTTTGAGCCTGCGGCGTGGCGTGCGGCACTTGACTGACATTTCAAGTGATTCTGTAACTATTAGAACTATGAGAGTTGTACTTCTGAGTAGCTAATGAAACCCTCTCTTAGTTTATGCTAAAAACATGTCACTGTGACCTTAGTTTATTTCTGTACCGACATGAGAATCACAGACTTCTATGAGAATGGTCCCTGTCGCTCGACACAAATCTAGCCGACATGAGAAAAACATCAACAACATAACATGTTGTTTGATACCTACGTAATCTACACAAGATTACCTTTTCAAAACAATAAAAACATTAATGTGTTCTTATAGGAACTTTTCAATATTTCAGCGTTTGCAATTTTCATAAAATACGGAAAGGAATATATTTTGTTTGAAATATTTTTTTCTAGGAAAGACCATAAACTATCTATCACGATATAGAGTTTGACCATACACGATACTACTCGTGCTCCAACAGTGAAAATAGGGCCAACATTTGCCGAACGAAGCCCGAAATGAGCCCGAAATATAGGTTGGCAAGAAAGTCTAGAAATTAAATAATGGCAACTCTATTCTATTCTATTTTAGTTTATGGCACTTTGTTGCCAATGGCAACATAAGTGACATATTAGAGCACTATTGCGTGTTTTGATAGACAATCCAAATATGACATTAAAGAAAACACGCAGCAGTCTGTGAATGTTGCCATCATTTAATTTCTAGACTTTCTTGCCAACCTATACACCGGTTTTTCGTCTTCATGAGACGTTCCGGAACGTCAGCGGTAATTGAAAATATAGACTGGCGGAAAATTTGGAAAAAAGCACGTCTAACGGCATTTAGTGAAACTTTTTGACACCGGGTTTTTTTAGACTAATTAGACCCCGCTGAACACGATTCTGCCCAGTGACAACACCTCCCCCCCTCCCTTCCCCTCTTTTCCCCCTAAAACGTGTCCCGATCGGTGGTTTTTTCAATGTTTCTCCGAAACTATTAGAGATAAAAGAAAACTGTGAAAGACAAACATAAACTACATTGAGTTCTCTTCAACATTTGCACATAGATTATTAGGAAAGCTTAGTAACTTAGTTAACAATGTCCGCCCAAAGAGCATAATTTTTTACTTTTAGGGTTCTGTACCCGAAGGGAGCCAAACGGGACCCTATTACTGAGACTTCGCTGTCTGTCCGTCCGTCCTTCCGTCCGTCCGTCTGTCTGGTGATAAGATAACATAATACAAAATTTTATCACAAATACAGAAATGTTTAAATGCTTGCCATTGCAAAATTTAGATGTTAAATATTCACAGTTTTAAATGGCAATACCTGGTATGTGTACTAAGTATACAATAATATTATTTATACATCTTGAGCCTATTAGTTAGGTATCTGTACAGTAACAATAAAAATTAAGTACCTACATTTTTTACATTTTTTTACATTTTACCTCCAAAACATCCAAAAACCCACGCCAAATGTACCGAGAAGCCTATCAAAACTTCATTTATCACTAATCAAATATGGCGTGGCGTCTATGCAAACGTTTCGTTGCAGCTGCAATACACGTTGGGCCAACGCGCTCGGCCAACGCGCTGGACGTGTAAAGGCCCTATTTGACTAGTTTGTCGGTTGGCCACGGGCGTTGGCCGGCAATCACGTGTTCTGACGTTCGCCCAACGACCGTTTGTTTTTCGTTTTAGCGATGTATCTCTCAATTGGTTTATTATTTATTTATTTAATTTTGATGTCAATCAACAGGGCTGGACCCTGCTGGACCACAGTATGAGGATGACAGCAAAAATATTGGCTGTATACCAAAATATCCAAGCCTACATTGATGATAGTTAGAAAAAAACAAGTGTAGTGCAAGGATAAAACCTAGAGCTCTCTAATGTCTATGACTCTCTATGGTCTCTCTCTAAGTGTACGTTCCACTATATGAAGATTTAGGCCCGTGGCTTCAAGAATAAACACGCATCAATTCGAACCGAAGTATTTAATTTCGTTTTATGCTGAAAAGCCTGGATTTTGGTAGAAAACTTAACACCTATGGTTATTATTATGAAATAAACGATACAAAAATATTTTAGTTTTATTCAGCAGGCTTCTATACCTTAGCATTAAATAGGTACGTACTGGCTGGCTGGGCTGTGGGCCTGTGGCTGATAGAAGTCTTTTGAGTCTTGTAATTACTTATTGATTCTAGACCTTGTAGCCTCGGTTCGAGCTCAACAGATTCTCAGTAGGTAATATAATATGGGGCAAACAAAATAGGTACCAGGTAGGTATATTTTTCCTCAAAGTTTTGCCGAAATTTTCCTTTTGTTGGTTGGCTGTGCGAGGAGAAGATTTAAGAAGAGTACCTACCTATCTACATTCTGAGAGTTCAAAGAGACGAAGCGTTTCGAAAAAAAGTGGCAAAATGCGAGTTGGACTCGCCCATGAAGGGTTCCGTAGTAGCAAGTAATTATAAGACTGGATGTTTGTGTTGTTACCTTTGTTTTTCATAGTGTTTATATGAATGACAAAGTTATCTTTGAGGTTTTTAATAAATGTTTTAGGTATATATTTTTTGTTGAAAGTTTGTAATAACTAATAAGATAGGTAAATTTTTTCCACTTTGGAAGGGTCTGTCTCTTTAATTTATAAGTTGCTCTGTGACTCGATGGACTTTGAGGAAAAATGGTTTTAGGAACCTCAACGTCATTTTCAAATACCTATCTATAGACAGAAGACAGACACACACACACATATATAGGTTTGATGAAAAAATAAATGGTGTCAGTTCCATGTAAGGGGCTTCGAATGGTCTACCAAATGGACAAATATAATTAATTATGCTCACGTCCGTTTGTGTCTAAGGTTAGTTAATGTTCTGAGATCGGTATTATGTCTACTCTAGACTCTGCCGTACCACACCACACCACAAGTCCACAACCCCACCAAAAGTCAAGGGTAGAAAAATATTTGTAGACGAGCCCGGATGTGGTAGTTTTTTCTTCAAGTCTTTTTATGGCAACATTTGTCTTCAGTTGTCAGTTTGTATTCGCAATGGATTGAGATCATTCGCTGAGATTTCTATAAAAATAATAAATTAATTAGGTACATATTGGGAAAATATACAGTATTTACACAGCAACATCGACGGAAACTGATGATGATCACAATCATATAGTTATTTGGTACAAAAGGAAGATAATTCACCGACAATATGGCCAAGTACGTAACTCTACTTGATGAAATAGAATTAGTTAGATTGTTTAGTATAGGTCTAATCTGGATGATTGTATTGTACCTACCTACCTAGGTACTGAAGTATATTTGCGGCCAACCGAAGACCGATACTTGATATATAATCCTCTTCCTCTATACATTCATAATAACAGTAGGTACTTTTACATTTTGTTTTTGCCCAAGATCAAGACACTAAAACCACGGTAATGAGATTCTCCTAGCAATTACACACACTCTAAAGTAACCGTAATAATTTACAATACCTACGTAATAAACATGACAACTTTCGTATCATAATAGTTGTTACTCTGTCCCGGGAGATTATTTTAGAGTGTCTGACCTCGCATTGGTCTGAGTCGCCATTTCTGGTTTCCACAATACAGGTTACCCTAGTAAGGGACTAGAAGTATGAACCAAGAGCGACTCGACACAAATAAATATTTAAAGCCTAGTCTGTGTCACTTTCACGGTCATTACAAATCCAATGATACCTCATTCTGTAGAGCTGTTTGGGTGTTGTAAAAAAATGCCATGATTTTTTAACTTGCAGAGAGATGATGATAGTGTTTGTGTATGACACACAAGCGTGTACACAAGAAGAGGATGATCCTGCTGATGCGGTTCTATACTTCCATCCTGGCTGGGTATCTGACACACAGAGACATGCTTTGGCTGGACAGGTAAGATCTTCACAACATAGCATCACACAGAGACATGCTTTGGCTGGACAGGTAAGATCTTCACAACATAGCATCACACAGAGACATGCTTTGGCTGGACAGGTAAGATCTTCACAACATAGCATCACACAGAGACATGCTTTGGCTGGACAGGTAAGATCTTCACAACATAGCATCACACAGAGACATGCTTTGGCTGGACAGGTAAGATCTTCACAACATAGCATCACACAGAGACATGCTTTGGCTGGACAGGTAAGATCTTCACAACATAGCATCACACAGAGACATGCTTTGGCTGGACAGGTAAGATCTTCACAACATAGCATCACACAGAGACATGCTTTGGCTGGACAGGTAAGATCTTCACAACATAGCATCACACAGAGACATGCTTTGGCTGGACAGGTAAGATCTTCACAACATAGCATCACACAGAGACATGCTTTGGCTGGACAGGTAAGATCTTCACAACATAGCATCACACAGAGACATGCTTTGGCTGGACAGGTAAGATCTTCACAACATAGCATCACACAGAGACATGCTTTGGCTGGACAGGTAAGATCTTCACAACATAGCATCACACAGAGACATGCTTTGGCTGGACAGGTAAGATCTTCACAACATAGCATCACACATTTTCCCATATGAGGCAGCAAAGGCTCTGTTGTAGCCACATTCAGCAAGTTATTATTGAATGAAGTTATTATTGTTTTTATGTATTGACATCATTTTTCGCGACATCCAATCAGCTGTAGCTGTAGCTGTAGAGATATTATGAAGATGTCCCTAATAAGGAATTCTACCTATATCAGAAAGTCCATTTAATGTAATTCCAAGAAACATAATAAGTATTAGGCATGACTATAGATGTGCCAAGCCAGCAACATTGCGGCAATATTGTCATTTTTTGTATAGGGGCAATATTGCCGGCAATATTGCTCCATACAAAACATGGCAATATTGCCGTAAAAATGGCAATATTGCCGGCTCGGCACATCTGTAGGCATGACTCACATGAAATTCTGACTTTGAATCAAAATACTGACTATAGAAAAAGACATCAAAATCAAATTAAATTGTTCTGTTGTCAGTACTCTGATTTAGAATTCCAGTTTGTGTCCAGTGACTGGTGGAATCACACCAATGACAGCTTGATGGTTAGTAGGGTTGTCAATGTTTGGCAAATTTAGTATTTGATGTTTCATAGAGTTTCTTGTATTACAACATCAGCCAGACAGTGTGTAATTAATGTGGTAACCATATTTACATAATTATGAATCTGCTCATCTGCTCCTCACCTATCATCAATATAATAAGAACATTCCCATCATAAAACAGAAACTCTATTCATTGGAATGTGGCAAAACTGGTTTCTTACCACTAAAACTGCAGTTTAATTATGTTGGAATGTTGAACTCCCGTAGTAACTTATAAACATCTGATGGGGTCAATGTAACATAACACATAACATGGCGTCAAGCCTTTTCTCGTACGGGGTGGCAGAGGCACAAGTGTGCCCACTTGTACGGGGTGGCACAGGCACAAGTGTGCCCACTTGTAGCCGGTGATTCAATGCTCCATTTTGCGTGACAGGGGACAAGCCCATTGTCCCAGCTATGGAGTAATGAAGTCTTCCTCACGATGTTACCTCAGGGCCAAGGTGTGTGTATGTATATTGATTATGTGTGTGCAGGTGGTGGGCGCCGCTCACTGTGTGAAGTCGCTGTTCTCCCAGCCGCTAGCCATCACACTACAGAGCGGCAAGTTCATGCTGAGAGAGTATGGACGGTACATCCTGGTGAGACCCCAACACATACTGAATAGCAGCGTCCACCAGAGTCAGTGGCTTGCGCGGTGGCGGGCGCGAAATATCGAACATGAAACCGCCGCTTGCGTCCACACTGCAGTGACTGGGCGGGCGTGGGCGTCGCGCCCGCGTCAGCGCGCATTCACTCTGGACCAGGCCATAAGCTTGCCTCACCAGCTGGACAGGCTTTCTGGACCCAAATTCAGAACGGACGCTCCAAAATGCATGCAAAAGATACTTACCGCACACGGTCTAATTAAATGTCAAAATTAATAAGTAAATCGCCATGGAGCTAACAAGGCTGGATCTGCCTGATTTCTTCTGATTCTGATTTGTAGGGTCTGAATAGCAAACTGTGCTTGGATGGCTTTCTGTTTCAGAGATTGGTACTGAACTGCCAAATTTGATGAGCCATGTCCTACTTTACGGCACAGGTTGTGTATAAGAAATCACTCAGCCTGCCTATACAGGGTGTAACAGAAAGAGGTGTACAAGCCGAAAGAGGGTTTAATGTAATGATTTACCTAATAAAAATAAAGTTGTTCTGATCAAGTCGGTCCCATAGTGAAAGTTGTTCAGAATGACGTCTCTAACAACCCTCTTTCGGCTTGTACACCCCTTTCTGTTACATCCTGTAGATACGGTCTGAGTCCGTCCGACGCTCTAAAACGGACCACATGATAACCGTGAAACCCCTCAGGCCGTCGGCAGCGACCGCAACATCCCCGACTGGGTGCTCCGCAACCGCACCACCCTCCTCACCTCCATGCTGCGCGTGTACCACGGCGACCTCGCGTGCCTCGCCGCGCGGCTGCCGGCCGGCGCGCGGCTGGCGGACCAGCTCTACCGCGTGCTGGAGACCTACCTGCCCGTGCTGCAGTACGGCACGCACATATTCCAGCGGGTGCCGATGCTGGCGCTGCCGAAGGTAAATGTCATCCGTGTACCGAGGGACACAGGCCTTTACCCGGATATAGGTGGCTTACTATCAACTCTTATAGCAGGACCTAAACCGGGCAGTTCTGCTTTCTTCATACAAATTCATAACATTTTAGTATTGAAAAAGCAAAACTGCCCGGTTTAGGTCCTGCTATAAGAGTTGATAGTAACCCCCAAGAGCTCCATGTGGGTTTCATGCTTACTTCTCAAGCAGGAGATTCAGGCTCGAATCCCGGTGCTGACCATGTACAATGATACAAATAATTTATCTAATGTTATAACGGTGATGGTAAATATAGTGAGGAAATCTTCATTAATCCGTAGCCGCGGCGATGGGCTTGCCCCCTGCCACGCATAATGGAGTATCGAATCACTGGCTACAAGTGGGCACATAGGTGCTTCTCAATTAATACTTAGCCAAAACAGTGGAAGGACGAAAGCCGAGCAAAGTGTCAGAATCGGAAGAACGAGAAGCAAATATGTATAGGGTCACGCCCTTTCCTATGTTACTCTGTTTAGTCCTCAGTCTGTAATCAGTCGTCAGTCTGTAATCAGTCGTCAGTCTGTAATCAGTCGTCAGTCTGTAATCAGTCGTCAGTCTGTAATCAGTCGTCAGTCTGTAATCAGTCGTCAGTCTGTAATCAGTCGTCAGTCTGTAATCAGTCGTCAGTCTGTAATCAGTCGTCAGTCTGTAATCAGTCGTCAGTCTGTAATCAGTCGTCAGTCTGTAATCAGTCGTCAGTCTGTAATCAGTCGTCAGTCTGTAATCAGTCGTCAGTCTGTAATCAGTGGAAGGACTCATATTCATATATTCTTTATTGCACAGTAACTAAATAATAAAACTTAAATAACAAATAGTGCGCAAAGGCGAGCTTACATACTTCATTTCATTTCATTTCATACTTACTTCATCTTATACATTTCGTAATTTCTTTATTGTACTCACATGACAGTAAAACTATATTAAGATAAAAATAACCGGCCAAGTGCGAGTCGGACTCGCGCACAAAGGGTTCCGTACCTATAAAAAACCGCAAAAAAAACAAACAACACGTTAGTTGTATGGGAGCCCTCCTTAATATTAAATATCTTTTGTTTTTTAGTATTTGTTGTTATAGCGGCAACAGAAATACATCATCTGTGAAAATTTCAACTGTCTAGCTAACACGGTTCATGAGATACAGCCTGGTGACAGACAGACAGACGGACAGACAGACAGACAGACAGACGGACGGACGGACGGACGGACGGACGGACGGACGGACGGACAGCGAAGTCTTAGTAATAGGGTCCCGTTTGGCACCCTTCGGGTACGGAACCCTAACAGTATGTACAAAGGCGAGCTTATCTCTAACATTTGAATTGTATTCCTCTAAAAGTAAGCTAAGTTCCGCTGTTCGGGGTGATAACGCCGACCCCAACTGAGAGCGATGTGTCGCGTGAGTGAGTGAGCGAGACAGCAAGCATAGTTCCCTAGTCAGACCTAAGAATTACTGCTTATGAAAGTTATCATTATAACTAGGTACTCTAACTAAATCATTTACAATGAGATCTATTCTACTTTCTGGCAAGTTACTAAGATTAAGTATTTATAAGTGGGCACAGTCGTGACTCAGCCACCCCGTACGGGAAAGTATTTATTCAAATCAAATCAAATAAGTTTATTTCCAAAATAACTGATGCATGTATGTAAGTATGTAATTATGTTTATGGTCTCCACACTAGGTATGACCTGTGTCGTCGAGGCCTAGGTACAGATTTTATTTTATGTTGCTGAGAGTTGCAAACAACAAAACTAAGTTATTATTGGAACTGTTGTTTTCAGAGCGACACATCTGTCTATATGGAGGCGATGCAAATATTGGACCACTGTCGCAAATACAGTGGCGTGCTGGGCGGCGTCATACTTTACAACAACAAGTAAGACTTATCTGTGTACAATACATACACATTATATAAACAAACCGTTCGCGCAGATACGTATCTGATAATAAATACAATTGGGTAAATATTTGTTACAGATTGTTATAGACTTGAGTACATTTCTGCAGATATTTATTGACACGGAGTCAATGGTGTAGAAGGTTATTGGCACGAATTCGTTCCGCCACACGCTGATAAGCGGTTATTTATAGTTCCCTGAAAAGGCACGGAAATGCCGGAGCTTTGTGTAGTATTTTGTCCCTCAGTTTCCCATGATGTTACCGTCCCCGACACGAGAATAAAACAGCCAGTTTGTATGGCCTGGCATTCTATGATATGATCACGACATTTCTACTCTCCAACGTGTTTCAGATGACACGGTAAACTGTAGGTCCCGGCTACTATCGCTACTCGGTGGTAGTGGTCGTAAAGCTGTGTCAGAGGCCCTATACTCTATCCATGCTTAGAAGCAACTTGACAGCTAACCTAAAACTTCATAAAATCCATTTTTTTAAACTAGGGAAGTTACCAAAACAATCGGAAAGAATCGAAATTGTTTATTCGGTTGAAGTAACAGAAGAGTTGTCATCGTCATCACTGCTATCCGCACTTTTTTTTATGAGCCTGTTGTTTTGTTTTCAAAAGTTCTTTATTTATCAATAAACAAGCTACATTGTAAATGCCTAGTGTAATTATTTAATCCTAGGTAGTACGTACTTAATTACACATTATGTTTTTTCAGGTATTTAGAAAAATAAACCTATAGAAACCTTAACACATAAAATAGATTTGAGCACCAGAAAAGAAATATGGCATAGTTCAGATTATGAATAATAACAAGGATTGTGTTTGCTTTTGGAGTAGCTTACACTAACGACATAATGGTTTGGTCTTATAACTAAACTACATTCAATTAGACACCTAGCTAATTGAATCCATCTTACTCTAATTTTACAATAGGCCTGTACCTAGGCATACAAATATTCTTTTAGTTATGGAACGGAGGAATCTCTTCATAAGTAGTTTACAACTACCTACATATTCGCTTACAATGTTGGAGGCGCCGCGCCGGCACCGGCGCGGCGGCTATGGCAGTGTCCAGTGGCGTGGCACACACACACTCACACATACACTAACACTTGAAGGGTAGCTTTATGTGGAGAACTCAAGTCTCGTTTAGAACGTAGTGATGGGGTAGCTTGTATGTTTTGTACTTATCGATGTATTTTAGGTTTAGCAGTCTTGACCTTCCGATTGACGCAATTAAGTTATTGAAATGTTTGGGATTAGACATGAGATAAAATTTACGTGTAAGTTTTAGGATATAGTCGAACAGAGTAGGGTACTTTATTTTATCATGAAGAGTTTTCAGGTTTGTACGGAATCTGCAGTTGAATGCAATTTTGAGCGCTTTATTTTGGATCACTTGGAGCTTCTGGTGGTTTCTGCTGCAGGTGCTGCTCCATACGGGACAAGCATAAGTAATCACTGGCCTTACGAGGGTTGAGTAAATGTTTAATTTGGTGTGATTTCTTAGGACTGACTTTCTGTTAAGTATAGGGCTCAAAGCATTAAGGGCTTTTATGCCTCGGTTTGTCAGGTGGGAGACATGAATAGTCCAGTTCAGTTTTTGGTCTAAAAGGACCCCTAGGTACTTTACAGCCTTGCTCCATTCAATACTGTGGCCGTTAATGTTTAGTTTACGGTTTGGATTTTGACGTCTTCGTGTAAAGAATATTGCTTCTGTTTTTGCCTCATTTAACTTAAGCTTCCATTTTTTGAAGTACTCACTCAATAGTTCAATGGATAGCTGTAACCTGTCAATTACTAGGTCGACGTCTTGCGCTGAAGTGAAACATGCCGTATCGTCAGCAAAACATGCTAAGCTAGTGCGAGGCTGAATGGGGATGTCGTTTAAATAAATTATGAAAAGTAGGGGTCCCAAGATGGATCCTTGGGGTACCCCTGCGGGGATGCTCTGCGGACTGGATTTTGCAGAATTTATATGGACATAGAAGCTGCGATTAGCCAGATACGATTCAATCATTTTTATTAATGAGAAGGGTACTCTGACTTTAATGAGCTTGTGAAGGAGACCTCGATGCCAAACGGTATCGAAGGCCTTCTCAATGTCTAAAAGGAACATTCCTGTGGACTGAGATAGGTTAAGGCTGTGAGCCGCGTGTTCAGCAACTCTAGCCAACTGTTGGGTCGTAGAGTGACGACAGCGAAAACCGAACTGCTCGTCTATAACTACATTTGCGGTTGATTTTAATAGCCTCTTGTAAATTATGGATTCAAACAGCTTCCCTAAAGTGGGAAGGAGGCTAATTGGGCGATATGATGATGGTAATGATTCGTCTTTGCCTGGTTTCTTAATTGCAATCATTTTGGCTAGTTTCCAGCTTGACGGAAAGTAGCCAATCAGCATACAGGAGTTAAATAACTTAGTTAAGAAAACAATAGCCTTTAGTGGTAGATTTTTGATAAGTATATTTGAGATGTTGTCACAACCCGGGGCTTTGCGCACGTTTAAGCGTAGGACGCTTTTTCTGACTTCATTAGGGCGGGTTGGGTACTGTAGCACCTCATTTTCATGAGTATAAAGCGTCGAAAGGGATGATGTTACCTCTGCTTCAGTCTCATCACAGATCCATTCTCTAGTCAGGGTCATATTGTGCTGAAAGGCTAAGCTGAGTTCATGACATTGCTCTTCTGCACTAGTAGTGAGAGAACCATCGCTACGTTTCATAGGTGGAAAAGTAGAGCATGAATTTCTGAGTGACTTCGCTAGGCGCCATATGTCAGAACTAGGGTTGTCAACCTTGCTTAGCTTTTCACACCATACCCTGTCGTTAAAAGACTTTATGGCAGAATTGATGGTATATTGCAAACCATTAATCTGGCTGCGTAGCGTTCTACGCACTATGGGGTCAGATTCGTGTTGATCGTTGCGGCGCAATCTATTCTTTTGTTTAATAAGTCTTTTTATCCGACGCGGTAGTTCTTTTGGCGATCTGTTAGCCAGCGTGACCGGGACATTTAGGTCTCTAGCTTGAATCATATGCGCTGATAAATGGGCAACGGCTCCATCGATATCTGCTGATGATTTGAGAATCTTAGTAGACAGGGAAATATGATTGTTTAGGTATGTGCGGTAGCCTATCCAGTTTATGAGCCTGTAATATCCCTCTGCTGGGCAAAGGCCTCTCTCCCCCTCTTCCACTCCTTTCGATCCTGAGTGGTCTCCTTCCACTCTTTATCCCATAGACCCAACTCATCACTCCATCTCTTCCTGGGTCGGCCACGCTTTCTCTTTGCATTTACTGGGAGCCAGTCTGTGGTTCTCTTAGCCCAACGATCCGCACTTAGGGATATAATTAGTTCATTTTCAACTATATTGTCTATTCTAATGTCTCTGTCAAAACTTGTAAAATAATGCCCGATTCACAAATGTTTAAAGGATGTATCGATTCTTTTGATTAATCGATATTTATGAGCAATATCCCCTCGCTAACAGGCTAAGATTGACATCTGTCAAGTTGCTTGTTATATTAGATACACTATAATAAGGCAGCTTGATAACTTCAGACCCGGGTTGGCCACCAGCCGACACCCCTCCAACCCAGTGCGCAGCAGCAGTGCGCTCAATCTTACTCGTATCGCATGGCAACAGCTATGGCGAGGGCGCAAAATGCCGGTTTAGTCTTTTCGACGGCCGCGTGGCGGCCGACTACACATAAACCGGCATTTTGCGCTATAGTTATTGTCATACGATTCTGAGCCGTCAGTCGCGTACAGAGCCGCACAGCAATGGCTATACCGAGGGCGCAAATTGCAGGCGGTTGTGGATCTGCCTGCCATGTGAGAGGGCCCGGGTTCGAGTCCCGGCTGGGGATAAAGGAACCAAAAAAAATAACCCCAGCTCTTGGATGTTTACATGTTTGTGATGTCGATAGTGTGGGGTCAGAAGCAATATGTGTGTGTCTGTCTGTATGTACAGTCGAGTTCATTAATATATGAGCAAATCTACGGCTTCAAATATAAATGTACATGGAAGGGTACATAAATATCTGAGCAGATTCATCAATAAAACATTGTTGCTCCTAAACGGGTGAGGTTTTGCTGCAATATGTAGCCGGCAACTATTGGTGTCTCTCTCTTACTCACAATTTAGAGTTTCCATCTACATTTATAGTTGAAGCCTTGTATTTGCTCATAATTAAAAATTCGACTGTAGTTTTTAACCGACTTCAAAAAAGGAGGGGATTATCAATTCGGCCGTATGTTTTTTTTTCATCACTATTTTTTTATTGTTTGTTACAAAACTGGTACTAATTAAGAACTGATTTCAAAAATTCTTCTAGGTCCACTAGTTAGGTTTCTACATTAAAAAAATGTTAAGTTTATTTAGTTTTTACCTGGATGACATTATTCATGCAGTCTTTTTGGTGTTTTAGTCATTGTAGCGAGATAAATTCTGGCTGTTAGAATCGTATATTCGTTTATATTATGTAATACGTATGGACTTCACTGTCAGGAGACAGGTGTAACAGAAGGGTGTAGCGATATTTTAAGGGGTTGTTAGGGAGCACCATTCTGAGCAACTTTTACTATGAAACCTATTTGATCAGAGCAACTTTATTGTTCATTGCTCCATGCGTTTTGGTCCGGGCGGTCAGCTGATTTGTATAGTTGTGCTAATCAGTTTAATAGTGAAAGTTGCTCAGAATAATGTCCTTAACAACCCCCTAAAATATGACTACACTTTTCTGTTACATCCTGTAGCTGTAGACGACATTTGTGTACCGGGCGGGGTGAAGTGATAGGTCATGAAGTCGGTTTTTTTTAGTTTTTAACTTGGTGTATTATTGTTTAACTTGTCATCCGAGCGTCACTGTTCCTCCAGGATCGTGGCAACGCAACTGCCCCCCGCGCTCACCTCGTACCTCGCGGTCGCCGACCCGCACCGCGTGGCGTCCCCCGCGGAGCGCGCGCCCGGCCCCGCCCCGCTGGGCTCCCAGCTGCTGGCGGTGTACGTGGGCAGCAAGTCGCACGCCGCGCTCGCGGCTGAGGCGCGGCGGCGCAGGGAGTTCAGTGAGCGGGGGGAGGAGATCGTGGCGGGGCTCAGGAAGGTGGGTTGGATACCACATAGCGGGGTACACACGACATGATGTCGGTGGCAATCTAGGGTGAAGGTGTGTTAAACTGGAGCCGCCTGTTGTGTCCGCTTGGAGTGGTGTACTCACACACAGCAGGCGGATCCAGTTTAACAAACTGGACCCGCCTGCTGTGTGTGAGTACACCACTTCAACTCCAACTTTTTCGCCCTAGATTGCCACCGATATCTGTAGCATGTAGCATGTTGTCTGTAGCCCGCTTATAAGTACCGCAAAATAGTAATGCGCTTTTCAGTTCCATATATGTATTTGATAGATCTATTAGTAGATTGTTTACCAAGGGAGTAGAGAACTATTTTAAGGGCGAGTGTTTTTTGAACCCTGAACGACCGAGGGATTCTAGAGTTGAGTTCCGAGTGTAACGAGGGACCCATAAGTAGAATACTGAGTGAGCGAGGGTTTCAAAGTACATGACTCGAGCCAAAAATAGTTTTTACTCCTCAGGTGGACACTCTACTTTTCATCACCCTCTATAAAAAAGGAGTAATCAATAAAATACCAAATATGTTTAGAAATTGAGTTGTATATTTAGTAACACACTTGTGATATTATCCTCCACACAGTTAAAGCTTGTTTAGTACTTATTGGCTAAATCTTGAAAATAAGCTCAAAATGCATTTTCAGAAAACCACTTTGTTACTCTTAAATTTTTCACAGGACTACAGCTGTTTTTACATACATTGATTGTATTGGTAACAGATCTTGTATTTGTCATTTGCGTTTTTTGTTATATCATCTGGAGTTAGACGCTCACTATCACCACAGATCAATATTATACTAATACTATCACTCATATTTTTCACTTATATCCGCAAACGAAATTGAAATAATTACGGCGTTCAGATTTGGCGCGGTTTTGTTTACAATTTTTTCACAACTTTTTAATGACTTGGTCCGTGTTTCGATATCAATCTCTGTAAGGTTGTGTCTCTGTTGTCAGCAATCGAGGTTAATCGATTCGATCGATTCTAATATGTGTGTGTCTAGTACGCAATTTAGTAGACTTCGTTTCACCGAATAGTTCCTTTGAATCAAGGCATTTTCGTTAACCTTTGATAATAAATACTTCGACAAAGGAACTATTTGGTGAAACGCATTCTACAAACATTTTTTTTTAATTGGCTGTGTTTCAAAATCGATCTTTCTTGTGATTGGATCCGTCAGCTAGAATAGTAGTGAAAGTGAATAGTTACAGCAATTATTTCCTTTGTACTGGAAACAAAATTTAAAAGTTATTTTTAATCCCTAGGGAGTAAAATACCTACTTTATTCCCTGTTTACCGGGACTAAAGTTGCTGTTTTCGAATAGATGTGATAAAAATGCTTTTTCGTACTTAAACTTATAAGAAAAAGCAAGGCCGTACTGTTTAAATCCTACTTTAATGGTATTATGCAGATTGCGTCTGAACGTCGAGACTTATGTGTATTATTATTATGATACACTAGTGGCTCTGTGAGCTGTAGACCTCGCGAATATGTCGGTGGGAAAGCTGAACTGCTAACACACATAAAAAAAATAACCCAAATAATTTTCTTTCAATAACACATACAAACTTATGAATGTACCTGGTTACGTACATGCAGTATGAAAGTAGCCGCACCAATAACTTTGTAAACTACATTTCGCGATCTTTTATACAACCTATTGACTTTTTACTAAAATTATATAATCTGTTTCACTCTCATAGTCTTTACAAATCCAACGACACCTCATTTGTTAATATCCATCGAGCCGTTTGGGTTGTAGCGATTTTTTACATTTTAAAACCCCATATCTCCGCCATTTTGAAAAAAATCAAAAAACTGGCTCGAGTAAAAAATTCTATTTATTTTTTCAACCTGCTCACAAAATTTCACGAGAATCGGTTCATAAATGCGACCTGTAGAGGAGAACAACCGGACATACAAAAGCATTTTTGCCCAAACCTGAAACGGAGACGCTTCGCTCGCTTCGCTCGCTCATCTGTTTCACTCTCATGGTCTTTACGAATCTAACGACACCTCATTTGTTAATATCCATCGAGCCGTTTGGGTTGTAGCGATTTTTTTACATTTTAAAACCCCATATCTCCGCCATTTTGAAAAAAATCAAAAAACTGGCTCGAGTAAAAAATTCTATTTATTTTTCCAACCTGCTCACAAAATTTCACGAGAATCGGTTCATAAATGGGACCTGTAGAGGAGAACAACCGGACATACGAAAGCATTTTTGCCCAAACCTGAAACGGAGACGCTTCGCTCGCTCGGTCAATTAATAAATCACGAATTATCTAAATACTAAACTCTTGTTTAAATGAGCTGTGCAAGCCATGACGTACTATGACATAACAAGCAAGTTAATCAATGACAGATCACGTGTTACGGATGTTACGATCGCGACTAACATGCCCTTTCCCTCGTGCAGGCGGCGGACGCGGAGCCGGCGGCGCGCGCGGGGGCGCTCCCCGCGGGGGGCATGAAGCGCGACACCTCGCTGCTGTTCACCGCCGTGCCCGAGGAGGGCCCCGCCCCGCACGCCGCCCCGCAGGCCCCGCCCGACATGCCCGACGTCGTGCCCTACACCACCCGGCCGCGCCGACCCAACAAGCTGCCACTCAGCTTCAAGACACAACACTCTGTTGAAGAAACACACGACGAAACGGATAAGATATTCACGGGACAGACCAGCGTCTGTTCCACCCCTATGGTGGAGTACAAACGGCTGCACGGGAATGTTCTGTCCATATGCCAGAACCCGAACCAGGAGACCGGTAAAACTGTCTCGCCGGACGTGTTAAAAAATACGGAGATTAGTGCCAAAGTGGAGATCGAAAAGCGTGACGGTAAAACTGTGATGGATCTGCACTGTATAGGAGATCATTATGTGAACAAACCGGCGCCGATGAGGAAATTAGCGAGCGTAGCGGATATACAGGCGGGGATCAACGAGCTGGCTCGGCGAGCGACGGCGAAGTTCAAGTTCAGGAGCAAAGACGCCGATGTGTCGCCAGAGACAGGTCTGCGCAGGTCGCTCAGCTCGATGACGATCAACGATCCCACCTTCCCAGTATTCAGCGATGACGGCAAAGAAATCTCACAATCGCTCTTCAATCAGTACTTAGAACAGCACTACTCTAACATGACCCAAGAGTTGGATAAAGACATGATTCTCAACGTGAAAGTGAAAGAAAAACCCAAGTCTCCTGAAAAAACTCCAAGGAAAGTCAAACCGAAAGATTCAACGAAGACGTTGACAACGGACCAGTCGCGTCGAAAGTCCCTATCGCTTCCACTGAAGTCGCTGTCGGATGCGGATCAGGAGGAAGGTTGTCGTCGGAAGCTGGGCGGCGTGCAACTGACTCCGTTGATGGAGAAGTTATCCCACCTCGCGTTCTCGGACAAGTCGAGTGGGTACGGCAGCCGGGTCACCACGCCGATGACGCCGGCGGTCGAGAGGACGGGGTTTGCGGACAGGTGAGCGGTTAACCCACAGTGCATGGCATGCTACTTCTTGGGTCCTTTCACACCTTGTTCAGTTTAGGTTCACTTTGCTCTCAGCGAGTTCCCAAAGAGACTCTGCCTTGTACTGTGTTCATCCATATTTGTAATTTTTTTAACTTACAAACCCTGATATTTCTAATAAAAGAAATTATGTGAATGAATTGCCGTGATCTGATAAAATTTAATGTATTAAATTAATTCCGAATTCATTATAATTACCATGAACGAGTTTTCGATTGATTTAACTTGTAACACTTGGGCAATTCAGAATGTGTAGACCATATGTTCAGTTGGGTTGGGCCGCTTTTGGGAAGCTGAAAGACGTCTTCAAGTCGAAAATCCCACAAAACCTGAAGGCCAGGGTTTACAGCCAATGTGTCCTGCCGACACTCACGTATGGTGCCGAAACATGGACCCTTACAAAGGCGAACATGCACAAAATAAAAGTCGCACAAAGGGCCATGGAGCGTGCCATGTTGGGCATCAAACTTCAGGATCGTATTCGAAACACAGAAATAAGACGTCGCACTAAGGTCGCCGACGTCGGCAAGCGAATCATGAGACTGAAGTGGGGGTGGGCAGGACACTTGGCACGGAGGGCTGACGGAAGGCGGACCAAAGCGGTAACGGAGTGGCTACCCAGAACCGCAAAACGCCGAGTAGGCAGACCACCAGCCAGATGGACGGATGACATCACCGCCATAGTCGGCAGGCAGTGGATGCGGGAGGCACAGGACCGGAGCGGATGGCGTGGTAGAGAAGAGGCCTATAACCAGCAGTGGGTGGGTGTGGGCTGATTGATTGATTGGGACCATATTTCATATTCATATTCTTTATTGCACAGTAACTTAATAAAACTTAAATAACATAATCGTGCGCAAAGGCGAGCTTATCTCTTAAGAGAGATAAGCGCGCCTATCTCCATATGTGTAATTCCGTTGCCGACCGCAACTGCAGCTGGCGTGTCGCCGGCGAGGTAGCGAGTGTGATTACAACACGAGTGAACTAGTCGACGTACCTACATAACATCCCGCCGGCGACACGTCATCCGCAGTTGCAGTCCGCTGACGAATTACACCATAAATCAGCTGCGTGTATTCGTTATCTCCAGGCCCGCGGCCCCGTGCGACGACTCGCCCTCCTCGGACGACGACGACGACGTGTCGCTGTCGCAGCTGCCGCAGTACGGCGCGCGCGCGGTGCGCAGCGCACTGTTCGTCACCGGGCTGCAGAGCATGGCGCTGCTGGTGCTCGTGGAGATGAGCGCCAGCGACGACGCGCAACTGCTCAACAACCTGGTGAGTGACGCGCAACTGCTCAACAACCTGCTGAGTGACGCGCAACTGCTCAACAACTTGCTGAGCGACGCGCAACTGCTCAACAACTTGCTGAGCGACGCGCAACTGCTCAAAAACTTGCTGAGCGACGCGCAACTGCTCAACAACCTGCTGAGTGACGCGCAACTGCTCAACAACCTGCTGAGTGACGCGCAACTGCTCAACAACTTGCTGAGCGACGCGCAACTGCTCAACAACCTGCTGAGTGACGCGCAACTGCTCAACAACCTGCTGAGTGACGCGCAACTGCTCAACAATCTGCTGAGTGACGCGCAACTGCTCAACAACTTGCTGAGTGACGCGCAACTGCTCAACAACCTGCTGAGTGACGCGCAACTGCTCAACAACCTGCTGAGTGACGCGCAACTGCTCAACAACCTGCTGAGTGACGCGCAACTGCTCAACAATCTGCTGAGTGACGCGCAACTGCTCAACAACTTGCTGAGTGACGCGCAACTGCTCAACAACCTGCTGAGTGACGCGCAACTGCTCAACAACCTGCTGAGTGACGCGCAACTGCTCAACAACCTGCTGAGTGACGCGCAACTGCTCAACAACTTGCTGAGTGACGCGCAACTGCTCAACAACCTGCTGAGTGACGCGCAACTGCTCAACAACCTGCTGAGTGACGCGCAACTGCTCAACAACCTGCTGAGTGACGCGCAACTGCTCAACAACTTGCTGAGTGACGCGCAACTGCTCTACAACCTGCTGAGTGACGCGCAACTGCTCAACAACTTGCTGAGTGACGCGCAACTACCACTTTCTTGGACGTTTCGTCTTTGACATCGCTGATTTGACACTAATTAATATATTTTTTATTGCACAAAGACATGTGTGTGTTTATTCTAATGTGTATCCTCCTAGGCCCTAGGAGGACCTAGGCCGTTGTAGGTTTAGCAATCTCACATGAAATGTGTCATATTCATGACCCTTAAAATAGCTCTCATACATAGCTGAGAGCGGCTTGATATTACGGGCCCTAGTGTGCTCTAGATAATAGGAACTGAGCAATGTAACATTCATGTATAAACAGGTGTTATTTTTTTACTGAAGCAATACGTATGATATCCAGGGTAGGGTCCATTATAAAAGCTTCACAATCACAATGTCGCAATAAATTATTTGGATTAGATATAAAGGTGTGTTATTGTCGACAGTGGGAGACTTCGCTCAACTCGCTGGGCCCGCTCGAGTCGCTGTGTCTGAGCGCGCTTGAGCTGACCGACGAGACAGCCTCCGACTACAGCTACCTCATACTAGACCCGCAGTGGGGCACCGTGCAGAAGGTAACAGCACTTGCCTACTGTGGGATAGTTACCCCAGTTGTGCACTCAACTCGCTGGGGCCAGAGTAGCTGTGCCTGCCGCCTCCGAACAACCACTGTAGGGTATCTGTACGCAGTTTCGAGTTAGCCGGGGCTGCTAGAGTCACTGTACATTGTTGTTAACATACTATGATACCACTGTCTTGGAGAAGCGCAGACAAACATTCATGAACCAATAGTTAATGAATCTAATATTTTAACAGTCAGACAACTTTATATACTCCAGTGCATCCTAAAAGTTCATAGCAGATTAAAACTTGACGACGCCTTTAAAAATAAACGGAATAAAAATACAATTATTAAATTAATAAGGATTAAAACAGAATTTGCCTCGAAACAATTTAGCTACCAGTCCATTGTCCTATACAATGCAGTAAATAAAATAATACAAAACCTATACTTAATGAGCACAAGAGAATGCAAAATAAATGTTACTAAATGGCTTAAAACACTTAACTATGACGAAACGGAGAACCTAATTAAGAAAACAGTATAAAATCATAGGTCTACAATAATATACAATAATACACATACATAAATACATACCCATCAATACAATAAAACTTTCATTATCTTTACATTACTTACCTGACCATATTAACTGCTTACTGAACTAAGTCCATAGTCTGTTTGGTCGCACGTAATGATTCGTCCAACCTGTTATGTTAACTGCTATAATAATGACCAAAGCGACTACGTCTACACATTCACTTACGCGGCTTAAATCTAGTGTGTGATAAAGCACAAAATCGTGTGACACAAAGCAGGTAGGCTATGATCGTACTACCGACCGCCCGCCGCCGCCGCCGCCGCCTTTCGCCCGGTCAGCAGCTGTTTTGGAATTACCTACCTACCTGCGTTATTTATTTACGTTGTTTATTTGTCTCATAGTGTTTCATCCCGCAAACATACTTGTGTTATGTGCAATCCATTTTTCAATTCAATTGATGTCTAGTTTATTTAAGTATTTCACGTAAATCTGAGTTATTTGTTAATCTGAGTTATTTGTAAACAACATAGGTACCTACACAGTTATATTTGTTGGTTTGTGAAATTTCTTTATTGTACCACACAAAACAAATATTACAATCAACTTACACCGATCGGAGTAATAGGATTAGGACCTGTGCGTACAATAAAATAAAATTAGTTATATTACTTATTTTATAGGTACAGTCTGGGACCCGATTGGCTGGGCCTGCCCGGACTGTACACACATACTTATAAGTTATTGGTTTAAAGACGTAAGTTTACCTAATTCTCCAATGTGGAATGAGCGGTCTCCCCTAACACAGGTTTTTATTAACTTAAAAGGGGAGTCCCACGACCTGTGCTGCTGTACTTACTGAAATAAACTAATTTTGAATTTTTTTTGAATTTTGAATAGTAGATTGTACAGCAAGTGCATAAAACGCACCATTCTACCCGAGACGGGGCGAGGGTGGATAGTCAAGTCGAGGGTAAAATGGGTTTTATATACGAGTTATTCACTCTGCTTTTCACTTCGATTGTGAGGAAATTAAACAGCAATATTGCAAAAACAGTTGCAAAATGCAACGCAAAGCAAAAATAAGGACTTCCGCCAATATTTATTTTTCATATAAGAGCAGTGGCACTTTTTTATGGCTATTAACATAGGTGTGTGTGGCTGTTTACCTGACAACCTTTGTTAGAGTCTGAGATTTAGACAAAGATTTTACTTTATACGCGAGTGCATAAAATGTGACTTTATGTAGCGTATACCCAACATACAGACGAACTTTACGAGCATGAGAAGTGAAAGGACCTTTTTCTCCCTACGACGGCTGCACCCGGGCTCTATGACTTGTGAAGCAGAACATAGAGCATCAGGCGCGCCACTGGACGGATAGACCGAGCCAGAGGACCATACGGGACAGAGACAGATGACATGAGACAGAACGAGAAAGGACTGAGTACGCAAGCTTCTCATTCAACGCTTCAATAAGGCAGCATTTATAACTAAAGCGGGCGACACACACACGCGTGCGGCAGGGGCAGGGCAGGGGCGATCTAGGGCGTGAAAGTGTTAAACTGGAGCCGCGTGCAATGTTTGGGTGCACCACTCCAAGCGCACACAACAGGCAGCTCCAGTTGTTCACCCTAGCTTGCCACCGATGTCATGTCGTCTGCAGCCCGCTTAGCTCGTTCCGTGTGTTCTGCAGGGCGGCGCGTGGGCGGCGCTCGACATCGCGACGATGGGCCGGATACACAGCGAGCTGAACGACGACCCTGCGCTGGACGACCTCGTGTTGCGGTAAGTGAAGCTTATAGTTAAGCAAGGTTATTCATATAAGGTGATGAGCTAGCCCCTGTTACATAAAAACGGAGTATTGAATAATTTTGGCTAAAA
>OY735266.1:322899-362569 GCA_963457715.1 Argyresthia albistria | reverse complement strand
TGTTACATAATTGCCATGTTAATAAGGATATTATTATTTTTATACTTTATTAGACTGTATCGAACGTATACACGAATACAGATATCACAAGCCAAAGTTATTGTACAAAACCGGCCAAATATTTCAAAGCACGTCCATAAAGAAACGCTACATGCCAATATGTTATAGTTAATTTATTACTTTTCAAACAAAATTATGTATGTATTGCCTAATATTATTTATCAGTATTGTCGCCATGGTTTTACTAAACTGTTTTGCCATTCTTATATCATTTGCAATATGAAATGAACAAACATTATAGCAGAATCAAGGTGATGGGTAAATGTGGTGAGTTAATAAATGTGCGAATAAAATAGACACGAAATAATAACTTTATATACGTATAATATGTATAGTTGTTAATTTCAATAAAACCCAATATAAAGTATGCGACTTCATAATTTGCCCCAATACAAATACAAGCCCACGTCCGTTCAAAACAATTCATGGTATATTACTTTTAATTATATTGATGGCTGAAAAGCAATTTATTCAATAAATATTGTAATCATAGTTTTAAACGGACAAAGGTATTTAAATACTTGGCAATCTACATAATGACTCATAAATACAATAAGGATGAGATGTGGGAAGCTAATAAATAGAGACCAACTTTAGTTATTACAAACTATTGTTTATTAACAAATTCCCTCACGACACAAGTCTACACTACAATAATAAGAAGTGCATTGTGCACAAATAATGATGATGTCACTCACTATCATTACTGAATAATACGGTATACATAATAATAATAATACACTAATATTATTCGAAAAATGCATGTTTGGATCACAAAGAGGTGTGTATGTAGCAAACGAGTGTGGTAGTGGTGTCGCGGGAGGCGACGTCGGAAGATAGAAAGAATATGATCAGCGCCATCTTCCGGTGGCGCGGCGTCGCTTCGCTTCGGCCCTTCACTCCGCGATCATATTCTTTGAGCTTCGACATACGGTTTCGAGTTAACTTCGGTCCCGGTTTCCCTCGGCCAGTTTTCGGCAATCGCCTTTTGACTTTTTCATTTGCAAACATTTTCTAAACTTCAACACAGTTATTTTCAAGGATCTTCATCCTTTACTTCTTGTTTCAATACCTTTTCAAAACAAACAAAATCAATATTAGGCTTATTGTTAAATCTTTATTTAGTCTAAGGATACATCTAGAGGCATGCGGCGTCCCGGAGACGTCACACTAACTTATAATTTAGACCCTCACAAGTGAGCAGAGACAAGTCAGCGGCCGGACCGAGCGGCCGGCGGCGGCGGCGCGCCTCACTATTTACAATATATCAAAACATTAACAGTAGTTAGACTATGTCGGCCCCGCTCGGCTCGGCTATACAGAGTGTATGCCCTGAGGGCTGGTAGGGCGTCATATGGGGTAAGGTTTAAAGTTGACTCAGCAGACAGCAACTTACTAATAACGACCTGCAAAGTCAAACAGGGGAGTAACCAACATGTACAGCGGTGGCGGTGAATGGGGGTGATGTCTTATGCGAACAGTAAGTACAGCGAACAGGGGAACATGCGAACATGTTCACCGTGGTGAAATAGTAAGTACAACGAATAGGGGAACATGCCAACATGTTCACCGTGGTGAATAGGCAACTTTATAGTTAAGATAATAATAGCTCTAGTAAATTATCACATTTTAACTACCTAAAGTCAAACAGTTGCCTATAGTTTGGATTTAAAGTAGCTTTTTCACCAAGATGAACAAAGAACAAATAAGAGTAAATGTTGACAGTGCTGGCTTGCATTTCTCTCTTTATAAATAGTATATGAAAGGAGGATGGGCACAAATATATGGGAGCTGGGACCACCCTCCAATAGCAGTAAGATGTAATGTCGTTGGATAGGTCTTGTCAATAGGAATATATATATTATATAACTTTTGCTTTGACGGCTTTGTTGTCACAGTTGTCCGTTCAGAAATATATGGCATATAAGTTACGTTATGAAACTGTTGCTTAATGTATACAAGGTGTAAATGAATTGACGCAAAATGAGAAACTACTTTGTTAGGGACATCATTCTGAGCAACTTTCATTATGAAACAGATTTGATCAAAGCAACATTATTTTTCACTTCTCCATACAAATCAGCTGGTCCACTCAGGCCAAAATGTACTGGGAAGTGAAAAATTAAGTTGCTCTGATAAAATCGGTTTCATAATTAAAGTTGTTCAGAATGATGTCCCCAACAAATTATGCAACAGTTTAATAAACTACTAGGTATTTATCGTAACTTATATGCCATATATCTCTGAACGGACAACTACTGTGACAACAAAGATGTCATAAACAAGTTGTTCCTATTAAAAATACCTATCCAACGACATACAACTTAACGCTATTGGAGCACGGCCCCAATCCGCCCAATCGCCTTTCTGCAGAGAGCAAGCCAGAATTGTCACAGCAAATTATGTAAAGGCCCATCAGAATCTTAAACCGAAGGCTAAACCACGCAATTTTGTGCACGTTATGTTACATTAATTCAATCATACACCTATTGTTTTATCGACAGTCTCTCCGGTAGTTTACATTCGCTTAGACGGTAGTTTTCATCTTTCTCGATGACGCATGAGTTTATACACGAGTGCAAGAGGAATGTAAATGAAATTATCTCGAGACACCGCCCTGGATGCAGCAGCACCATGCTTGTTTATACTCAAGTGGTAAAATGGATAGTGGGAAGGAGCGGGGGCATATTTTAGGAGTTTTTTTACATTATTCTGAACAATTTTCACAGACAGAATTTGGTACCAGATGACAAGATGAAGGTGTAGTCATATTTTAGGAGGTTGTTATGGACATCATTCTGTTTGAACAACTTTCAATATGAAACCGATTTGATCAAAACAACATTATTTTTCACTTCTTTATATAAATCAACTGAGTTGATGGCCCGGCACAAGACGTTATGGAGAAATCTTGTTCTGTTCAGTTCTGTCTGTTACATATCTTGTACCATCTGATACGGACTGCTGTGTGTGAAATTAGTCCTTGGCACCCTATTTTAGGCTTCGTGAGCTGGTCAGCAGGCGTCTCAGCGCCAGTAGTTCCCTGCTCGAGGGTAGGAGCGGGAGGCATACTCACGCGGCGAGTAGGAGCGCTCGCGCTCGTAGCGGCGCGAGTCGCGGCGCTCGCGCCGGTAGTGCGGCGAGGGAGAGCGGTGGCGGTAGCCGCGGTGGTAGTAGTCCCGCTCGCGCTCGCGGTAGCCGCCGCCGCCGCCGCCGCCGCCGGAGCCGCGGTAGTAGTAGTCGCTGGAGGGGAGGCGAGCGAACATTACTTATTGTTTGCAATTGTACCAGAAAAGGAAGTTAGACAAGTATAGAGTTGTATTGTACGCGCCGCAGGCCCGCCCACTTTTCCCTTTCCCAATAGTTTGCCGGAAGAAATCTCTATAAGCTTGCCTTTGTACATTGTCTATCTATTATAAGTTTTCAGTATGTCATTCTTGTGTAGTACAATCAAGAAATTTCGAAGTATGTCACGTTTATCATGGCTGCTCAGATGCGTCCTTTTTAAATCACATATCCCACGTTCACTCCGGTGCTGGACCTCTTACGTCCAATCCCTATCAGCGAGGATGTCACTCCTCCATCAGACTGTCGCTTGCCTCTCGGACTATCCGCGATTATGGTCAGCCGCTTTGCTCCACCTTCCAATTAACATACACGATAATGACCAGAGAGTACGGAACTTACTCTCTATCACCTCTGCCGCCGCGTCTGTCACTGTATCCGTTGTCGCGCACTCTGCAATACAAACATCAAACAAATCACTGCTTGAAAACACAATGACTACTATCACTACTTACTACCAACATATGACATAAGTTAGCCCGGCACGTTTTAGCATAATAGGCTGTACTTGCAGGCCTTTAGCAAACCAACTTAGCTTGGAGTAGGTTTCCTCTAAATCTGCTAGAGTTTGCTATGCCAAAACATAGAGACGCATCTAATAATGGTATTAAATGGTATTTCTGAGTTGGGTGCTGTGCAATGCACTGGAGTTTTTCTGACTTTTGGGGTGTACGAATACATCAACACTATCATTATCGCACACATATGCGCGCATGTTCAGCCACGTGACGGGGGCTGATCGCCGGCTAGCTATAGTTCGCGCGCGGGAACATGGCAACAGCGGTCATCGACCCGCTGTTGGCTAGTTATCGCGCGCCAACTATAGTGTGGCACACTCACGTGGGCTTGCCCATGTAGATGCCGGGCGTGGGCGTGTGCGCGCGCTGCGTGATGGAGAAGTCGACGCGGATGCGCCGCCCGTCGATCTCCATGCCGCTGCACTCGTTCTTGGCCACCTTGGCGTCCTCCTGCGACTCGAAGTACAGGAAGCAGAAGCCGCGAGATCGGCCAGTCTGTCGACAAACGACGACACCATGCTCAGCACACAACAACCCGCACACTTGCATACGCCTCTACACTATGGCCTCGTCCTGAGTACCACCGCCACACCCGCGTTAGTCACTACGCGGTATGATGGACACAAGCGGCCTGCCTTAGCCACTGCGCAATCCCCTCACTTTGGACGATAGGCCTTATCATCATACTGACTGAACCCACCACAACCCACTTCTTGGTACAGGCCTCTTCTCTAGACTATATCATCATTCATCATTGCATATGTGGACAAGCAGGAATAACTTTAGAGCAGCTCAATTACTGGGTAACTAGAAAAGTATATCACATGACCTTATACTAGATAATAGTATAGTCACAGATACAGATATTATACTAATACAGATAGACCACCTAGAACAAAATATGACACCGTAAACTGATATGCTACGGAAGCTTCTTTAATTTGAGGCCATTATCGCTTGGTGCAGCACCATCGAAAAATTGCAAATACCACGAGATGGCGCTAAGATATATAGGATTTATTCTAAGATTAGCGCCACCTACAAGTATGTTAACTGAAACTGGCGTTTAAAGTACAAATCTTACTACTCACGCCATCTCTTTTTTACAAAGGGTTACTAATTCTAATTTGTATCGGATGAGCACCCTGTGGTATAGTATAGAGGATCTGTACACAATTTTTACAAAAAAATATTTCAATGATGATTAAATACAACTTGCACCAAATAGTAACAATTTAAAATGCAGCCTGATACTGTAACCACAACATGAGCATTTCACACTCAAGCTTATCATCATTTTATGACTGACCACATTCAACTACCAACAACTGATAAGCAGTTTTCTAACGGAAGCTAATATTAGGTATATTTGGAGTTAGCTACATAAAATAACTGTGAGTTTAATGTATTTTCGATATGCATTTACCTCATTTTACAATTTAATGAGTTTTTTCCTTATACTCGTATCATAGCAACCTATTTTAAAAGCTTTTATTTAACTTGCACTGTATGTATGTTTGTTTGTTTGTTTGTTTGTGGGTATCACGGTTCACGTCAAAAATGTCGGCTTGAATTTGACCCACTTCCCGTTATCCGATAGAGCTGAAATTTCGCATACGTGTATAAGTCGGATGACAATGCAATATATTTCTGACTTAAAGCTGATCTGATGATGGAGACGGAAGACGGTCATGGGAACTCTGTCATAAAACATCGCAAGCCCGTCGAATTTGGGCTCGTTCGATTCGTCTTGACGAATACTTTGGTCCTAGAATATTTTTTTATGACATGGAGCTGATCTGATGCTGGAGACGGAAGACGGTCATGGGAACTCTGTCATAAAACATCGCAAGCCCGTCGAATTTGGGCTCGTTCGATTCGTCTTGACGAATACTTCGGTCCTAGAATATTTTTTTATGACATGGAGCTGATCTGATGCTGGAGACGGAAGACGGTCATGGGAACTCTGTCATAAAACATCGCAAGCCCGTCGAATTTGGGCTCGTTCGATTCGTCTTGACGAATACTTTGGTCCTAGAATATTTTTTTATGACATGGAGCTGATCTGATGCTGGAGACGGAAGACGGTCATGGGAACTCTGTCATAAAACATCGCAAGCCCGTCGAATTTGGGCTCGTTCGATTCGTCTTGACGAATACTTTAGTCCTAGAATATTTTTTATGACATGGAGCTGAGCTGATGCTGAGACTAAAAAGTTAAAAATAAATTAAAAGTAAAAAAACATTTTTAAACAAAGCTTTTATTTAATGCCCTAAAAAGAAGAAAATAAAATTTCAATTCAATCAAATGCGTCATTTTATTACATTACACAATTTATACGATATAAAAGCTTGTTGCGAGATTTACTTGTGTAGACTTAATTAGGTGGGTAGGCACCTATTTGCACAGACTTGGAGATAAATCCCGCAACAAGCTTTTATATCGTATAAATTGTGTAATGTAATAAAATGACGCATTTGATTGAATTGAAATTTTATTTTCTTCTTTTTAGGGCATTAAATAAAAGCTTTGTTTAAAAATGTTTTTTTACTTTTAATTTATTTGTACCAAATGATCATATCACTGATAAAGACAACAAGTAATTTACATAATTTTTGTGGATTGGGTTATTTATTTCAGTAGGATTTGAACTACAAACAATGCTAAAACCAAATTGTGGCTTACCTTGGCATCAATCACGACTTGCACCTTCTCGACCGGCCCAAACTTGGAGAATATGTGGTTGATTTGCTGCTCAGTGGTGTACAGACTCAGGCCGAAGATGCCGAGGCAGCGAGATGGAGTTGGGTTTTCCTGTACACAAGTATCGTCGGAATTACCATTACTTTTGTCTTGTCGCTTTACAGCTACATGGAATGCATTATGATGATTAGTTTCAACTTCTTCAACTACATTTGGTTCGACATGATTTTTCATTTTTGGTTGAGTGAGTTCAATCTTACTTCCTAATATACCATGATATAATTTCTTTAGTACAAAGAAAACAAGTAAGTATTAAAATTGAAGTTTAGTTTAGCTTATAGAGCAATAGTATTGAATGTTAATGCCATCATGATGAATCTCAGAAATACACAAAGGGGAATTAATTAATTAAAGCTAATGACTTTGATGTATGAAATTCTCATTATGTTTGTGGAACAGCAAATAATTAAGTCAATCTTAATTATCTAATTAGGGTTTCTGACTAAACAGCCTGCTATTTGTAAATAATATTTATTTCTTACAAATATAAAAGGCTGATCATGTTCTTGAATAGGCAAACAGCCAACAACAAAGGTAGTGACAAACCAAAATCAAAAGAGCCAAGAAGAAAGTATTCTTCCATTGCCCAACCCTAAAATAGATAGCTACAAATTGACTCGCACCATTATTCGGTATTCCACAAACACACCCCTACAAGTGTTTACCAAAAGTCTCACCCGGTCACCAGCGTGACGCCGGCGTGACGACATGGGGCTGTGCGAGTGCGAGCGCCGGTAGGAGCCGCGCGGCGAGTACGAGCGCGAACGGGAGCGAGAGTAGCGGGCGGAGCGGTAGGTGGTGGCGCCGCCGCCACCGCCGCCTCCGGGTCGCCGGGGAGACGGGGAGCGAGACCTCGACCTTGAGATAGACCAACAGTGAGGGATTGTTGGGTCGGCTTAGGTGGTAAAGTGCGGGAATTACTGCATACACCATAAGAGGTATTTTATTACTACATCTAAACAGCTTGGGTTTCATCTATTTTGATATAATGTTGGTTTTTTCCTGATGTAATATTGTGATTCAGACAATCTTGAGCAGGTGATCCTCTAATATATTTGGATTCATCATCATCAGTCTAACCCTCAGTTTCTGAAAGAGCAATGTAACAGCCAATTAACCAGAGATTAATTCCAAAAAAGCCAGACCTGATTGGCTGAAGACTCTATATGTACAGTCTCTAACATTCAATCACTCTTCCAGAACCAGAAACCATGCCTTAGTATCATTTCTCCAAGTCAACAGTCAAGTAACAGAGGGAGGGGTTGTGTACTAATGAAGTCAATAACTGATGTGTAGTACAAAACAAAATATATGCACGCAAATATTCAATAGTATGTAACCTAGAACAAAACACCTTAGGAAATTACAAAATTAAACTAAAGTAGTAATAACCGGCCAAGTGCGAGTCGGACTCGCGCACGAAGGGTTCCGTGCCATTATCTATAAAAAACCGCAAAAAAAATGTATGGGAGCCCCCCCTAAATATTAATTTAATTTTAATTTAATTATTTATTTTTTAAGTAAATAATATACTCAATATATTGTGAACATTTTAAGCGTCTACCTGCTACCATTATCAATATCGAGCAAAAATGAGCAATAAAATCACGTTTGTTGTATGGGAGCCCCCCTTAATATTAAATTTCTTTTGATTTTTAGTATTTGTTGTTATAGCGGCAACAGAAATACATCATCTGTGAAAATTTCAACTGTCTAGCTACCACGGTTCATGAGATACAGCCTGGTGACAGACGGACGGACGGACAGACAGACGGACAGCGAAGTCTCAGTAATAGGGTCCCGTTTGGCACCCTTCGGGTACGGAACCCTGAAAAGATAAACCGAAATCATTCTCCAGTCTGGTAATAAAAGGCTCATAAGTAGGTATACCCCCACTCTCCTTATCGATGCCCCCCAGTTATTTACAACAAACATGCAACACAATGATTCAGGTAACCAAGCATTGTTGGTAGAGCTGTATGTTGCCAGGCACAACCTAATACTAGGAAAGTATTGAAAAAACAAATGCATATCGAGTATGCTTCAGTTCAAACGAAATATTTTATAGTTTTTAGATTCAAACGAATGATGAAATTAGGCTAAAAACCAATTACAAGCGACCTTGGTAGCGAGGTTATGAGAATAGTTAGCGAATCACTAGTGTTTGCGACCTCCACTATCGCAGTCGCAGACGAGTACGATGGAGGAGGTCAACGGTAGTTAGACCAACAGATACCCACAGGGTTCTATACCTTCTGGTGACTTTTGGCGGCGGCGGCGTTCGCGACCGGCTTCTGGAGTGACCGCGAGACATGGCTGGAGGCTTCGGCGCAGCCTCGCGGGAGCCGTTGCGGGTCCTGGAGCGGCTTCTCTGCAACACAAACCAACTCTAACTAACTGCTAATGCCAGATTCGATGCACAGACAGAATTGAACCAAAAAATATAACACGAGGAAAGGCGGTCGATTCGCTAGTGCTATAAATAACGTAACGTACCTCTCGGTCAGACATGTCGGTGTCTATTTGGCGCAGCAAAACAAAAGGATAGAGAAGATATCAACACGATTATTTCACGAATCACAAATAAAATATCACAAAAGCACCGCACAATCAAACACACACACCTCACGACTCAGATCAGACTCAGAACATTTTGTAATGTAAAAACAAGATGGCGGCGGACGAACGAAGACGACGACGATTGGCGGGCGGGCGGCGTTTTGTTTTTCCACTCTTTATCCAACAAAAACACCAAACGTTGAGGTAGCGACAGCTTAACGTTGATGTTTTGTTCCGAATAGCGCATGACATTAATCTAAGCATTAATCATAAACCTCATTATACTACAAAAAAAAATGGTTGCCTGTAAAGTCGGTAGACGGGCGAAAGTTTTACGTGACAACGACTTTGAGTGGTAAAATAATTTTAATGTGAATATTCATTCGTATAGTAGGAAGAAGGATGAAATAATAGTAACAATTTAAAACATTTTTCTCGGGGATCTGTACCCTAGGGAACGCGTCCCCAGGTGGCGGATAGGGGAATGCCCTTTGCCCGTCGGGCAAGCCGCTTGGACTTATTCCAAGGTCTGGGTTGTTCGAGGAGCTGGAGGGTAGGAGATTAGCATCTCCCGCGGACCACTCAGATCACCTCAGTTGGGCCGCTTGAACTTATTCCAAGGTCGGGGCTATCTGAGGACAGCGTCGTCGGGCAGGACGGCGTGCAGGGGATGGCGGCGGATGAGCACATACAGTGTCAACGGCGGCTCCCACAGCCTCGTTAGCAGGGGTTACTGTCATAACCGTGGAGGTTTCCGATGGCAATATGGTAAATTATACTACGAACGTTTTTGTACCCCAGGAGGGTACTGGCTGTAAAGCCAGAGAATCCCTCCCCGGGCTTGTCCCGGGCAGCCCTTCGTTCTCTGGGATGGGCAATAATTTACCCCTTTTTGACATTGGCCAAGGCGGCGACAGGGTTCGCCACTCGTCACGCCGAACCTCCCGGAAGGGCGAAAAGCGGGCTTTGGACACCCGTTTTGCTACGTGGAATGTGCGGGGAGCGATGGATGAAAAGATTGATGAAGTATGTGAGATGATGGACAGAAAGAGAGTAGACGTGTGTTGTGTGAGTGAGACTAAAAGGAAGGGGTCGGGAACAACAACCCATGGCTCTTTTACAGCCTACTGGTCTGGGGTTACAGAGGCCGAGGTAGGATGTAAAGGGGTAGGAATTGTCCTCTCCCAACGTATGATGCAGTGTGTTAGTGAGCATGAATGTGTAGACCCAAGACTCCTCTGGATCAGACTCAGGGTGGGGCTTATACGACTATTCGTAGTAGGCGTGTACGCCCCGGATATGGGTCTACCGAAGAAGGATCGAGAGGAGTATTGGGAAAATGTGCGAGAAGTATTGTTGAAGAGCGAAGCAAATGAGAGAATTATTATGCTAGGGGATTTCAATGCATGGGTAGGAGTGCAGCGAGATGGATATGATCAAGTGTTGGGTAAGTTTGGTGATGAACGAGTGAACGAGAATGGATTATGTCTTCTCGAAGTGTGTCTGGAAAGAAATCTTTCTGTGACAAACACTTTGTTTTGTCACAAAAAGATTCACATGTATACTTGGCAGAAACAGCAAGCAAGGAGTATGATAGATTTCGTAATAGTTGACGAAAGGCTGAGAAACAAAGTTGTTGACACGAGAGTGTGGCGGGGAGCTAACGTAGGTTCGGATCATTTTCTGGTAATTTGTCAGATAAATGGTCTGTTCAAACGTTGGCGACACCGTCCTCAAATGCCAACAACAGATTTGGAACGTATAAAAGTAGAGAAATTGCGAGAAGAATGTTCGAAAGCAGAATACAAGAAGCGACTGGCCGTACACTTCGAGAAGATTGATCTGAAAGGAGAGTGTGACTACGACATAGAGAAATCGTGGTCAATAATAAAAAATGGAATGATTGAGGCTGCAAGAGAAGTATGTGGTGTGACCAAAAGGAAGAAAGGAAAGACAGCTGAAAAAGCTGTCTGGTGGGATGATGAAGTAAGAAATGTGGTGGATGAAAAGAAAAAGGCTTGGTTGGATTTGTTAGCTACAAAGGCTAACATGAGAGTAAATGGAGTCAGAATAACTGAAGAGGATGTAAATACAGCGACTGAGAAATATAAATTATTGAAGAAAAAGGTGAAAGATAGTGTTGAAAGAAAGAAAGAAGAAATAAAAGAGGTGTATGATAGGCGGTTTTCTGACAATTTCCGGGCCAACATCAAGATGTTTTGGAGATTGGTGAAGGATGCCCGAGGAAAGTCAGGAACCACTAATTTGAATGTTATAAGAAGTGAAAATGGAGAGGTTTTAAATGAGGAAGGAAAGGTATTGGATCGATGGAAGGAATATTTTGAAAGTCTTTTTGAACGTGAGGAGACTGGACGTGTGTCTACAGGCACAGCCTCCTCACCCCAAGTGGATGCCGTACCCGCAGCTGTCGCTGAGGATGCGACATTGACTGAAGTAAGCGAGTGTAATAATGATGTAATAAGTATGAAAGAAATAGTATGTGCGATGAAAAATATGAAAGTAGGCAAAGCGGCAGGGTATGATAGAGTATCGTTAGAGATGCTGAGGGGAGGTGATGGCGTCGTGGCTAGTCAGCTGTACCGACTCTTTAATATGTGCTGGATGGTCGGTCGGGTGCCAGGAGACTGGTGCAAGGCGGTTATCGTCCCGCTATATAAGGGGAAGGGTTCACAGCAGGACTGTAAAAGCTACCGCGGCATTAGTCTCCTCAGTATCGTCGGTAAGTTATATGCAAAAATATTGATTGAACGAGTGACGAATAAAACGGAGGAAAAAATCTGGGATGTGCAAGGAGGATTCAGAAGAGGAATGGGATGTACGGACCAAATCTTTGCTCTACGATGCGTAACAGAGAAGCATCTGGCTTTGAGGCAAAAAGTTTACTGCGCTTTCGTAGACTTAGAGAAGGCATATGATAAAGTGGTGAGGAATGATTTGTGGGAAACACTATCCATGTATGGAGTGGATAGCCAAATGATTCGTGCACTGAAATCTTTATACGACGACTCCAGTGCATGCGTCAGGATTAACGGTGCCTACACGGCCTGGTTTAACATCGAACGTGGAGTGAGACAGGGCTGTGTGGCATCGCCATGGCTATTCAATCTATTCTTGGATAGTTGTTTAAATGATTTGAAAGAACGTGATTGTGGGATGCAAATGGGAGAGTTACTCATCAAGTGCCTCTTATACGCTGATGATCAAGTGATCCTTGCGTCGTCGGTTGGTGAGTTGCAGGAGATGGTAACTCTCATGAATGAATCATTTAAGAAAAAGGGAATGAAAGTGAACGTAACTAAGACAAAGGTCATGGTTCTTGAAAGAGATGAAGAAGTAACTGAATGTGTGATTATGATTGATGATGAACAAGTGGAACAAGTGAATGCGTTTATATATTTGGGAAGCGTGTTTACGAGAGATGGAAAATGTGAGGATGATATCGAAAGAAGAGTAAGTGCGGGTAACAAAATCAATGGGGCATTGCACTCCGTAATGAGTAGCCAAACAGTCTCGCAAAAGGCGCGTTTGGCTATTCATAATGGAGTGTTGAGTCCGACATTGATGTATGGGAGTGAATGTTGGGTATGGCAGAAGAAGCATGAAAGCAGAATAAATGCGGTAGAAATGAGATCATTGAGGAGTATGTGTGGAGTAACTCTGAAAGATAGATTGAAGAATGAGGTAATAAGGGAACGTTGCGGTTTGAAAGAAGATATAGTGACTCGGATAGAGAAAGGACAGCTTAGATGGTTTGGCCACGTTGAAAGGATGAATGAAAGGAGAGTGACGAAACAGATTTATACAGCGGGAGTGAATGGAACCGTCGGTCGGGGACGCCCAAGAAGGTCCTATAAAGACCAAATTGGCGATTTATTAGTGAAGGGGCAAATAAGAAGTACCCGTAACCGGCGAGCATGTATGAGGAGACTTATGAATGTGGAGGAAGCGAGAGATGTTTGTCAGGATCGTAGCAAGTGGAGGTCTTTAGTCTCTGCCTACCCCTTTTCCGGGAAAAAGGCGTGAGCATATGTATGTATGTATGTATGTAATTTAAAACATTTATTTATACAAATTTTCTAAAAGGAGAAAACAAATTCACATTTGATCTTTGAATTTGTAAATCGCGCGCTTACTACCTTGCGCAGTGATTGGTCGTCTCGGTTTGAATGTTTGAAAGTTTCGATTTGACAGGTTGGAGGTTAAACATTGTTATTTCAATTTTTTACATAGCAAGTCGCGCTCATTTTTTCAAGTTAAACAAATTATTATTGGTTGAGAAACGATTTATACTACTTTTTTGATTGAAAACTACCACAACATTGTGATTACTACAACATAACCTATTCACTTATGTCTTAGTCATTTATTTCATCATGTTATATTATCAGTCTGAAATTATTTACCTTTGCTGTTTGAATTGTTGCGATGGACGAAACTACCTTCACATTATCACTACACAATTGTTTTACAATTAACTGGCAACGTGTAAACTTGTATGCAGGCGCCTAAGCGAAATAGAAGCGCAAGACATGAACCGGTGTGTATGCCTATCTCTCTCACTCTCTCTCTCTCTCTCGCTCTGTCTCTCTCGCTCTTAGGCGGGCTAACTGTGCTCGAGTGGAAGGGACGCGTGCCTTTCACTTTTTATGTCTGTCTCTCTCGCTCTTAGGCGGGCTAACCATGCCCGAGTGGAAGGGACGCGTGCCTCTCACTCGCTCTCATTGTGAGCGCATAACGTGAGCGGAGCGTAACGCAGTTTCTTGAAGTGTCACCCGGCAAACCAATTTATAAGACGTTGTCACGTCAAAAATACAGTCTCCCAAAGACTTCAATAGTAGTAGTCTCCCACTTGCCCACTTGTATATATCGATGCAGTCTCCTAAAACAAGCCTAAAACCAAGGCCCCTGGCTAAGGCTCTGTGGTTGTATACAAATTCGGTCCCTTTCTTTGAATTTTGCAACCTTTTAATATGACTAAATATGAAAGTCAGCATTTTGGTTCCAATGACAATTCACGAGCCATCATGTGACTCCAGGAACCGTGTATTTTGATCATCCATCATCATTTTGATAGTTATTAGCACATACTATCGATATATTTTATCGTCATTATTATCGTATCCCATCACTGTCATTTTTTCGTGAAGCAAGACAGGCAGATAAGACTGTATTCGATTGCGTTTAGAGGACGTATAACTGACGTGATATTTGTCTCGCTCTTACACATCAGTTAGGGCATAAACGATTGTGGAGATAGACTCGTTTCTGATAACTGCTATTTTTAGGCTACTTCTATGCTTTAGTTATTGTCTCAGGTTATTGTTCTGAGCCTTGTTCTGAGCCTAAAACGTTCAATAGTTAAAATCAAAGAGTGTGCATCCTCCTTTCTGGTTAAAATGCTCTAGAGCTCCAATAAACGTAATATAAAATTCATTATTCATAAACGCTCAACAAACCCTGAGAACAAACCTCTCCTAAAGGGCTATTATTACACACATGACCACAAAACGTACAACGTAACGTAACGTAACGTTGTACTCGTCACGTAACGCACAACAGACAGTCTTTAAATAATCGAACTCATACAAATAATCGATTCTTTCTTGCCAAGCTGTACAGCTTCTCAATGCTATCGTTTTGTATCGCCAAAACTGACTCGGATCGGAAGTACCTACTCGGAACGGCTTCGTAGACGCTGTAATCGATTTTGGCGTGACTCGGAACGGGGAGGGAGACTGTCAAACTGTCATTTCCTTTTTTTCGCATTGTTTCAAATTCGTGGTGAGGTGTGCGGAATGCGATTTTTATCATTTTAGTATCCTAATATTCATCCATAGAGTGTTTCAAACCGAGCCATGGCTGATGCCGAGAACGCCAGCGGACCTGCCGGGGACCAGCCCCAGGAGAAGACCGCGAAACAGCTGAAAAAGGAGGCCGAAAAGGCTGCCAAGCTGGAGAAATTGCAAGCCAAATTGAGCAAGAAAAGTGCCGTGCCAGCTGTTGCGAAAGATAAGCCAGAGGTTATCATCAAATTTATAATTCATGGGATTATTGTTTATTGCAGTATTGGGTAGTTTTATGAAGGTATTGTCATGTGAACGGTAAGGTTATAATTTGGCATTGTTTCTGTATGAGTAAGTACTTCTGTGATGTGAAAGTGTCCACATCTGCAATTGTTATTACTCTTGCGTCATTACGGGCCTCGACTAGCCCTATATGGGAAAATGTTCTTTTTTCAGGGTTCCATACCCGAAGGGTACCAAACGGGACCCTATTACTGAGACTTTGCTGTCTGTCCGTCCGTCCGTCCGTCTGTCTGTCACCAGGCTGTATCTCATGAACCGTGGTAGCTAGACAGTTGAAATTTTCACAGATGATGTATTTCTGTTGCCGCTATAACAACAAATACTAAAAATCAAAAGAAATTTATTATTAAGGGGGGCTCCCATACAGCAAACATATTTTTTTTGCTCATTTTTGCTCGATATTGATAATGGTAGCAGGTAGACGCTTAAAATGTTCACAATATATTGAGTATATTATTTACTTAAAAAATAAATAATTAAATTAAAATTAAATTAGTATTTAGGGGGGGCTCCCATACAAAATGTGTTTTTTTTTTTTTGCGGGTTTTTATAGATAATGGTACGGAACCCTTCGTGTGCGAATCCAACTCGCACTTGGCTTATTTCTTTCACTATGATTATGATATCACCTCGTTGTTTCTTAAGAGGCAATAGACTAGGTACTGTGTTAAATTTTTGGTTAATTATTTTCAGCGGCTTCAAACAGCCTAATTAGAATTGTTCCAAAGCTTAGTATATTGGTAAATCACGAACAGCCCATACATTGACACAATTTATTAGCCATCTTATCATCTTCCTCATCATCATGTAATCCTGTCACTACTCAGCGGTTGTATGTATAGGGTCAGAATACCATTTACTTATTTCCATTTTTCTCCTATTGGTGTTTCATATCTTAAGAGACTTGGGCCCCAGATATTGGAATAATCCAGGATAAAAGCAATTGAAAGTATTAGTGAATTTACCTGTGAATAAACTATTTATCAAATCAGGGTGATATTAATCTAGAATCCACAAATTACAGAAAAAAGCAAAGGAGGTGAAGGATAGTGCAGTGTACATGGCCAACACAACTCCCGGCGAGATGAAGGACACGAGCGGGCCCATGCCGGACGCGTACAGCCCCAAGTATGTGGAGGCAGCATGGTATGCTTGGTGGGAGAAGCAGGGTTTCTTCAAACCGGAGTATGGGGTAAGACCTGGCATTTTGTTAGTACAACTACACTTACACTGCATCTTTTTCATCTTAAGTTCTATTAACCCCTTGGTTTGCTCCCCGCGTTTGCCTAATCGTGACATGAATTCAGAATGAAGTTGGGTGGAGATGTGATATGTCCTGGTAGGGTTTACGATAGGTCTTTATAATTTCCAGCGCAAATCTGTCCTGGAGCCAAACCCAAAAGGCAAGTTCGTGATGGTGATCCCACCACCCAACGTCACGGGCACCCTGCACCTCGGTCACGCGCTCACCAACGCTGTTGAGGACGCCATCACACGGTGGCACAGGTACACATCACATTACTTTACTATGGGCCTATCATTCACTCCTCAGTTATTGTTTATCTGAGGAATTTCATACTTCACAGGTATAAATGACGCCAAACATCTTGAGCAAAATGTGACGTGGTGGGGGAAAGTTTGCGCATGTACACTTACGTGCCAAAAAAACGACGCACTTAAAATTCTCAAAACAAATCGTACCTACAGTATACTGCATGAATCTTAGTGCACAATACTATATACTTACTTTGTTCAATCGATAGAAAATGAGAATATATACTGTACCATTTGCATGAGGGACTGAGCGGTAACAGGTGCACAATAACTGTTTGAGACACGCGAAGTAGGTACATTTGCTGCGAACTATACAGATTTAATGGTCTGTGGATTTTTTATTTTATTTGATATGACTATCAAAATAAAACTGTAAATTATTTAGCGACATTTGTCGTCTTTATTGGTGTCTATTAACAAAGAATAATGATTTGACAAAAGACAAGATTTTTTATGGGATACCTACGATTGAAATTCCCTAAAATTACGTTTTTTCACGTACACCTATAAAACATAATAATATCTCCAGCGATAGAAAACTCATCATATACCATCTTTCTGGCTTGCCTTTTTAAAACTACGTTCGGACGTCGAGGCATTTTTTATCCGTGATTTCACTGCACGCAAGTGTATTGGGCAGCGACGAGACATGAACTCAAAGCGGGAAACTGATCTACCAATAGCGTGGCTAGGCGCGCTCGATGCGATGCTCCTTCCGCACGCCGCGTCCCGCACCCCATACCGTGGTGCGCAGTATCATATATCAGATGGTTTCTGCGCATGCAAGGTCATTTGTTCAAGTTGTTTGGCGTCATTTATACTTGAAATGGGTCTTGTAAGATCGCCCCTGAGAAGAAGAAGCACACATTATCACACTATTAGGGAAAAAAAGAGGTGGGAGAATAGGTCACGTCTGCAAGAAATAAATGTAGCCCTGAAAAACGTTTGCATTTAAGGATTTTCCTAGCACATAGTGCAGTGAAATGTGAAGTGTGCATGCATCAGCTTTAAGCTGCTTGTGCATCATAAATAATAATAATACATGTGTATCTGCCTCCTCATGATTAGCCCCTCAAAACCATGATTGTAGAACTGACATGTGAAACAGGATTTAATCTAATTTCTCACTTTGTAAATAAAAAATAAATAAATAATCATTTGTTGCATCATTAAAGGTTGACAATTAGACAGCAGACTTAATTAATACAGAGCATTTGTGTCAGACAAAACAGAATCATCTGAACCTGAGCTAGGATTAACCTGTATTTCAGATTCAGCGCTCTTCCTAGTTACAAGATATGTGCTGGTGATAGCAGATTGAGAACCAGTAATACATTAATTTCATTTTAGTTTTGTGTTTGTCATTTCTTGTTTCTCATTTCCTATTTCTCATTTCCTATTTCTCCCTTCCTGTTTCTCATTTCCTATTTCTCACTTCCTATTTCCCCAGGATGAGCGGCCGCACGACCCTCTGGAACCCCGGCTGCGACCACGCCGGCATCGCGACACAGGTGGTGGTGGAGCGGCGGCTGTGGCGCGAGGAGCAAGTCACACGCCACGCGCTCGGCCGCGATGAGTTCATCCGCCGCGTGTGGGCCTGGAAGCACGAGTGAGCACTAGTAGCAGGGGGGTGTCACTCCGCTGAATAGGTATTAATGGCCGGCGTGCCGCACCGCGGGGAATTTGTCAGATGGTCGCCGCTCGGCTATCGGAGCGCGCGCTAGCCGAGTGAAAAAAATGACGCCGAAAACAACTGAGTGCGAGTCGCAACCCTGCGTGATCGGCATCGTGTCAGCGGCGGTGTCTAATGTTATATGAACGCTTGTGTCATATGATAAATTTCAATTTCGCATGCGAACAAATGAAGATCTTTCAGTAGGCATTTTTTTTACCTAAACTTGACTTTTATTCGGGATTCACCTTCCGTACGCAGTACTATTAGTTATTCTGTGCTAGTAGTCGTAAGGCTGGTTTTAGTCTCATGCTGATTGTCAGCGCGGAGACATCAGCGCGAGTCGTTCTAGTGTGCTGATGGCCTCTACCTCGTCGACGAGTATGGTCATCATATCGTCACGCACACTGACAGCTGTCGGTATCATTCTAAAACGATTTATGAAAACCATGCACATTGGTCATTGGTCTGTGGAGCAAATTGACCGATGACAGATTTGATCAGAGCAACTTTATTTTTCATTGCTCCGAGCAATCAAAAATAAAGTTGCTCTGATCAAATCGGTTTCATAGTAAAAGTTGCTCAGAATGGTCTCCTTGACAACCCCTTAAAATATGACTACACCCTTTTGTTACACCCTGTATACTATATAATTAAAATGGGCAATCGGTGTGTGCAGGAAGGGCTCGCGCATCTATGAGCAGTTGCGGCGGCTCGGCTCGTCGGTGGACTGGTCGCGCGCGCGGTTCACCATGGACGCGAGCATGTGCCGCGCGGTGACGGAGGCGTTCGTGAGGCTGCACGACAGCGGCGACATCTACCGCGCCAACAGACTCGGTGAGCATGTGCCGCGCGGTGACGGAGGCGTTCGTGAGGCTGCACGACAGCGGCGACATCTACCGCGCCAACCGACTCGGTGAGCATGTGCCGCGCGGTGACGGAGGCGTTCGTGAGGCTGCACGACAGCGGCGACATCTACCGCGCCAACCGACTCGGTGAGCATGTGCCGCGCGGTGACGGAGGCGTTCGTGAGGCTGCACGACAGCGGCGACATCTACCGCGCCAACCGACTCGGTGAGCATGTGCCGCGCGGTGACGGACGGAGGCGTTCGTGAGGCTGCACGACAGCGGCGACATCTACCGCGCCAACCGACTCGGTGAGCATGTGCCGCGCGGTGACGGACGGAGGCGTTCGTGAGGCTGCACGACAGCGGCGACATCTACCGCGTCAACCGACTCAGTGAGCATGTGCCGCGCGGTGACGGAGGCGTTCGTGAGGCTGCACGACAGCGGCGACATCTACCGCGCCAACCTACTCGGTGAGAATGCATCGTCAGCCTGGGCCGAGAACACTTATAGCAAGGACACTAAATCCCGGTTTTGGCTTGTCGACGTGCTTTGAGACGCGCCGCGCGGGCTGCTAACAAAACGGAATTTCGCGCCATCGCTATAGCCACTGCCATGCGATTCCATATGCGACTCCCTGCCATCCTCGCTATGTCATCGGCTTATATGCTTGCAGCGCAGACGCAGGCCACGCAACAGATTTAGGGCAAGGCCACGTGTTTTGTTTGACTTGCTAGTTTGCCCTGCCTTACTTTGCCTGCGTGTCAGCATAATGCAGATAAACTATCGTAAACAACACTTGTATCTTGTATCTTCTGTAAGGGGGCTGAAGTGCCTGCACGTGGCCCACATGTGACAACAACACTTACTTTACTTTATACTTTATTGCACAGAAAACATAATACAGACACTTAATATTGGAAAAAACATGTACAAAAGCGAGCTGATCGCTTAACACTTCCTCCAGTTTATAAACATTTGTATGAGTGTGTTGCGATTTTTTATTATTTATATGCCACGTTTGATTGTTCCCGCAGTGAACTGGTCGTGCAAGCTGAAGTCGGCGATATCGGACATCGAAGTGGACAAAGTGGAGTTAACAGGCCGCACCATGCTCGCTATACCGGGCTACGAGAATAAGGTACGTACGTAAATCTGTCTTGAAAACCACTAGACCACACAAGACCACAGAATTATTTTTTGAAGCCCACTAGACCACAGCTCTCTTCTTTGAAACCCACTAGACCACAGAGCTCTTCTTTGAAACCCACTAGACCACAGAGCTCTTCTTTGAAACCCACTAGACCACACAAGACCACAGAATTATTTTTTGAAGCCCACTAGACCACAGAGCTCTTCTTTGAAACCCACTAGACAACAGAGCTCTTCTTTGAAGCCCACTAGACCACAGAGCTCTTCTTTGAAACCCACTAGACCACAGAGCTCTTCTTTGAAACCCACTAGACCAGAGAGCTCTTCTTTGAAACCCACTAGACCAGAGAGATCCTTTTTGAAACCAACATCCCACCACCCTCTATCGTACACTGAAACCGTGGTACGATTTTAAGGTTATAATTATAATGTACTGCTTCGACCTTAGAAGCCTGAAAATAAACGATTTATTATTGTTATTGTTAAGGTGGAGTTCGGAGTGCTCGTACACTTCGCGTACCGCGTGGCCGGCAGCACTGAAGAGATCGTGGTGGCCACCACGCGTGTGGAGACCATGCTGGGTGACGTGGCCGTGGCCGTGCACCCGGATGACGTCAGGTGGGTGACGTCAAGGCTTTGCGAGCCCCCATCTATACTTATTGACCGAGCGAGCGAAGCGAGCGAAGCGTCTCCGTTTCAGGTTTGGGCAAAAATGCTTTTGTATGTCCGGTTGTTCTCCTCTACAGGTCGCATTTATGAACCGATTCTCGTGAAATTTTGTGAGCAGGTTGAAAAAATAAATAGAATTTTTTACTCGAGCCAGTTTTTTGATTTTTTTCAAAATGGCGGAGATATGGGGTTTTAAAATGTAAAAAAATCGCTACAACCCAAACGGCTCGATGGATATTAACAAATGAGGTGTCGTTGGATTTGTAAAGACTATGAGAGTGAAACAGATTATATAATTTTAGTAAAAAGTCAATAGGTTGTATAAAAGATCGCGAAATGTAGTTTACAAAGTTATTGGTGCGGCTACTTTCATACTGCATGTACGTAACCAGGTACATTCATAAGTTTGTATGTGTTATTGAAAGAAAATTATTTGGGTTATTTTTTTATGTGTTTTAGCAGTTCAGCTTTCCCACCGACATACTCGCGAGGTCTACAGCTCACAGAGCCACTAGTAATAAACAATAATTGAAACAAAAAGTAAACTTTAGAAAAAACCGACTTCCACAAACCCTATTTGATTAGATTGAGTTTAATACAAACTGTAACCCCTTACTACCCCCCCCCCCCTTGGGGAATTAATTTTGTCAAATCCCATCACAGTGCTACCCCACGCTACTAAGGAACCTCTGTACAAAGTTTCATGGCTCTAGGTCCACCGGCTTAGGCTATGCGTTGCCTGCCCGCCAGCCACGCATTGTATTTGTACCTAGTATTGAGCAGATCTGGTGGCCATATGTGGTCTTCATGAGCAGTTCCGCATCACAATATTATGCTTACCATGTGCATTTGCACGAGTTATTATGAAAAACACAAAAATCACTATAGGTCTGCCTATAATATTTGAAGAGTTCCCTCGATTTCTCCAGGATCCCATCATCAGATCCTGACCTGGTGTCAATGGGACCAATGGGAAGGTAAACCCTTTCAAACAAAAAAATAATTTTCCAAATCGGTCCATCCGTCTAGGCGCTATCGGGGAACATACATAAAAAATAAAATAAAAAACAAATATCCGGACGAATTGTAAACCTCCTCGTTTGGGAAGTCGGTTAAAAATGAAATGTTGTGCGTTAGTCTTCCTTTTCTTGTGAATTGGCCCTACCGATGTGTATAATGCCTATTGGGTTTTAATTGTGTCAGTCCGGAGGAGGTTTAGGTAAAAATAAAATAAGGAAAAACGTAGAGAAAAAGCCAAAAATCTAAATAACTTATGTATGGGAAGTTCACTCTATGGGGTACAGGGGTGGGTAGGGATGAGGTGGGAGGCGCTCCGCCACACAGCTCGCCCCCCCTCGTACACGTTCGGACGGCACAACGTTGATTCCCTATAGTATTTATAGCGTGGCAAGAAATGCTAGGGAGCGGATGAATTGGAACTAATTTTATGGTAACATGCTGGCAGCACTCAGAACGTCATTGTCATTCGAATAAATGTCATAACAAACCAATATTTTATTATTTTTCAACAAATTTAAGCAGTTAGACCGATAATTTTATTAATATTTAGGGGAGCTCCCATACATATATTTTTTTTGCGGTTTTTTATAGATAATGGTACGGAACCCTTCGTGCGCGAGTCCGACTCGCACTTGGCCGGTTATTAATATTTTTTTTAGCTCCAGTGTCGTGTAAATAACAACCTCGGCTCGGCGTAACTTTACAAATCAAAACACTGTATTTATTATAACGTATTATACGTCCGTTCTTATCTCAACACCCGGCCGAGCAGCCGTGATGCCTAGAGTCGCTCCTGTCGCATTGCATGTACATTTTGAACGTTAACAAACTCCTTCAAAACTCTGTTCAGAAATGGTGGCGGCGAAGTTGGAGTCAGAGGTACTATTTCTAGCGGAAGTTCCGAACTTTCGGATGCGGAGGCGGAGCTCCGTTACCACCTACTCAAGCTTTGCAACATGCAAGTTTCACACCAACATAATTAAAAAACACCAAGGATCAAAATCATTTAGAGTGTAACCTGAATGTTGCTTTGCTATGTAAAAGTTAGTGGCGCCATCGCTTTTTCCTTAGGATTTCTTGCCACATTATACCCTATAGTTTAGTGTTATTTTAAGTACATTACGTCGCTGCACGCAATACGACTACACTCACTGTACAAGCACATCATAGACGACGGCGGGGCAGCGGGCGGCGGGAGGCGCGGTCGCGCGCCGCTCAGCAGCAACTCAACTCATCACTTAGAACGAAAGCATTGTCGCGATCGCATCTGATAGCTTTGACTTGTATACATACTCACCTTTTGACCTATTATAACAACTTAAACTACAGTCCACTCTTCTCTTATTTACCTGGCCTATCTATGGTCCTTCGCTACGTCAAAGAGGTATCAAGTTAAAACCTGGAAAAAGGACGCGCGCGCCATTTTGCAAGCTAAGTCAAGACAAAGGGAGCCCGGAATTCAGTTAGCCGTTCACACATCGGTCACCGCAACAGCGAGGATATCAGCATTCAGCACGACTAGCATCCGGAAATATCAAGCAGCAGCTTCAGCTTCATCTCATCTCCGACAGCAGTCACGATAACGGACGAAAAAGGGTTTGGTAGCAGCAGTTGTGAGTTTGACCAATTTAACCTCCTCTGACCCCAAACTTCATATCATTTTCGTTTCAGCATATCGTTGATTACTGTGCCTTTCATACAAATCATTCAACCTCTCATCAAAATTCATACAAAACCATTGCATCAGATATTTTTTTGCATTCTACCTCACATTCATTAATATTCAACATAATTGGGATAAATCGCTTTAAAAACCCTCCCAAACAAAACTGATATCATATTTTCATTAATTGTGTTCTAATAAGACCAATTACCCTTACGCTTCAGGTTTCTTCGCCTCGCTTTGCGGCACACGGGCGTGCGTACGTAAATTACAGGCTACAGCCTACCTACCTACATAGCTTGGTAAATTACTCAGCGCGGCGCCTACCGTTGCATCGTTCATAAAAATAAGTATCTGTTACATAATTACATTCAAAAACTCTCATTAAACATGCCAGATGGATCACCCCTCGCTCTGAAAGAGATAAGTTCAATAGAACTTCTCTATACTTACAAAAAAAGACGAGCCACACACAAATCAAAGGTCACTATATTCAAAAATTATCTTGATTCTTTGTCCTCAGCCAATCAGAAAGGATTATCAGAATTAGATCTTTTGCAGGTTAAAAATCGCCTTGAAACCTATAAGTTGTTGCTACAAGCTTACGACGAAAATCAGACCTTAATCGATGAAATTGTCGGCATTTCAGAAGAGCAGATGAAAGAGCGGGAGCAGTTTGAATCGGATTTTCAAACTCAGCTCGCGCTTGCCATGCAGCTGATACGAGACAATGAATCTGCCACCGTCGTCGACGGGTCTGTACAAACAACTCTGGATGCAAGTGTAAAAAAGCCTTTTATCAAACTTCCAACGATCGACCTTCCACGATTCTCAGGTGAATATCATAATTGGCTTGAATTCAGAGATACATTCGTGTCACTCATACACAACAATACAATTATTGATAAAATTCAAAAATTTCATTATTTGCGTGCATCTTTGCAAGGTGAAGCCTCTCAAATCATAAAATCACTCGAAATGTCATCAAACAATTACGCAGTGGCATGGGAGCTAATTACTGACCGTTACAATAACAAACGTCAGCTGGTGGGCAACCATGTTCACTCACTATTCAACTTGAATCACATTCACAAAGAATCTTCTGCGTCACTGAGACAATTGTTGGACAATGTAAACAAAAACCTCAGAGCCCTTGAAAGTTTGGGAGAAAATACACAACACTGGGATACTTTAATTATTTATCTCGTGGCAAGTAAATTGGACTCGGAGACGCTAAGATACTGGGAAGAATTCAAAAATACACTTGACGACATGCCGCATCTTCAAAATTTAAGAACCTACCTCAAAGATCGTGCAGATCTATTGCAAACTCTTGAAGATAGCAAACAATGCAATTCAAAAGTCGACACAAAATTACAAAAGCAGGGTACACAAATGACCACAAGCACGTCATCACGATTTCCTAGTTGTCCTATATGCAAATCACAACATTATTTGTTTTCGTGTCCTGTTTTCAAACAAATGACAGTGGAGAAAAGAATCGAAAAAGTTTCGAAACTGAACGTATGCTCCAACTGCTTGTATCAAGGACACGAAACCAAGTCATGTCGTGGCGGTACCTGCAAGTACTGCTCGCAGAAACATAACACAATGTTGCATTTGATGGAACCACGAGCATCCCATACGACACTAACAAGTACCCAAGAGACTTCAGTCTTACTATCAACTGCCCTAGTAAGTGTTATTGGCAGTAACGGTGAACAACACATCGCCAGAGCATTACTAGATAACGGTAGTACCTCCTGCTACATTACAAAAGAACTCTGCACTAAACTAAATCTTCCATTACAATTAATTCAGGGTTCCGTTTCAGGCATCAATCAACAACACACAAATATATCTCACAGAACAAACATACAAATCAAATCATTACACAACTGCTACGCAGTAAACACATCATGCTTGGTACTTGATACAATTTCACCTTCAATACCTAGCATACGCATTCACACTGAGGGTATTAACCTACCTAAACACATAAAACTCGCTGACCCGCAATTCTGTGAGCCGGCACCAATCGATCTTCTACTTGGTGCAAGCATATTCTGGAAGATAATGGGTAACGGTCGAATTCAGCTAGGCAAGCATCAGCCAACTTTACAGGAAACTGAATTGGGCTGGTTAGTTTCAGGTTGTACCCCAGATATAAATAGTCAAAAAGACAATGCATGTTTTTTCACTCACAATAGCCCCGATCAATTATCACGTTTCTGGGAATTAGACAGCATGTCCACATCTCAGGTCAATGACCCGTGCGAAACAGATGCGTGCGAGGTTATTTTTCAACAAACGACAACAAGACAAAGTGACGGACGTTTTGTTGTCACTATTCCATTCAAAAAATCACCTGAATGTCTGGGCGATTCTTTTTATCAAGCTAAGAAACGATTTCTTTCATTAGAACATCGCATGAATTCAGATCCCATTTACAAACAACAATACTCAGACTTCATTACTGAGTACATTGAGCTAGGACATATGACACCTAACCAAAACACATACACACACACAGCAACACCACTGACTCCCGCGTATTATTTACCACATCATGGTATAATTCGCGAGTCAAGCACGACAACAAAATTCAGGTCGGTATTTGATGGTTCGGCAAAAACCACAAATAAATTATCACTGAACGACTTGCAATTAGTAGGTCCTGTTGTTCAAGACGATCTCATTTCAATCCTACTACGTACCTACAAAACAAAACCCAGCAGACATAATCACAAAATGCACTAATGCACAACAATTAATTAATTCTTCTTTGTGGTTTTCAGGACCGGAATTTCTAAGAAATGATGATAAAAGTAGCTGGCCAGAACAACCTGCACACCTCAGCGTATCTGATCTTCCAGAAATCCGGTCACATTCGCACTTCACACAAACAAACACGCAATCAAACACAACTCAGTCATTCATACACAATTATTCTAATTTTAACAAACTTACACGTATCGTCGCACTCATACTACGATTCATACGTCTTTGCAGAACAAAACGTAGTAAAACAAACACAATCACTCAATCAAAGGTAATCACTCCTTTGTCTAGCAATGAACGAAACTTAGCAAGGTATCAATTAGCAAAAATAATTCAGCTAGATTCGTTCCCAGAAGAGTATCAAATACTCAAAAATGGTAAAAAATTACCAGCACAACACAGACTTAATTCGCTTAATCCATTTATTGGTGAAAACAACCTTATTCGTGTGGGCGGAAGGTTAGCAAACTCCCCATACAACTATGATAGAAAATTCCCAATTTTGTTGCATCCAGATCACTATATTACAAAAATCATGTTTCAAACATATCATTTAACACTTTTACATGCCGGCCCACAACTATTACTCGCTCACATCCGTCAGTCATACTGGCCAGTCTCTGGTCGTAATCTGGCTAGGAAAACTACACAAACCTGTGTCACATGCAAAAGGTTCCAAGGTAGAACTGTGACACCAATCATGGGACAGCTACCTGAGCAAAGATTGCACGCAAATTTTGTATTCAGTGACGTAGGAGTAGATTATGCAGGACCAATTATGATAAACAATCGTAAAGGGCGTGGAAGTGTATTAATCAAATCATACATTTGTATCTTCGTTTGTTTTACAGTTAAAGCTGTGCATCTAGAGTTGGTCACAGATATGACAACAGAATCATACATAGCTGCAATAAACCGATTCATATCTCGTAGAGGCAAGCCAAATAACATATACTCCGATAATGGGAAGAACTTGGTAGGAGCTGCGCGCGTGATAACGAGTTTTCTTAAAAACCATAGTGAATCAATTTACAGTTGCGCCGCAGAGCAAGGCATCTCATTCCATTTCATACCCCCATATTGCCCCCACTTTGGAGGACTTTGGGAGAGCACAGTAAAATCAGTTAAATACCACCTCAAAAGAGTATTAGGTTTAGCCCATCTCACATACGAAGAAATGTACACACTTTTAGTTCAAATAGAAGGCATTCTAAATTCTAGGCCATTGACGCCACTTTCATCTGATCCGTCCGATCTTTCAGCTCTCACCCCATTTCACTTTTTAATTGGTCGAACTCTAACTGCACTACCTCACCCACAGATGTCCGACTGCGACCCGGCACGGCTGCCCAGACATCAGCGGGTCGAATTGCTGCGCCAACATTTCTGGAGACGATTTAACATGGAATATATTTCTCAGTTACACCAGAGAACGAGATGGCAACGCTCGAATGGCGCGCTGACAGAGGGCTCCCTGGTCATCGTAAAGGACGAGGCGCTACCTGCAGCACAGTGGCCTCTTGGACGCATCACCAAGCTTTACCCTGGTCCCGACGGAGAAGCACGCGTGGCAGACATCAGAGTTCAATCAGGGACGATCAGAAGGGCTTTTCACAAGATATGCCCACTACTAGACACATAATCAAGAAGACACATCATCATCATCAACCTCAACTCCACTGCTGGCCCTGGAGTATGTACAAGCACATCATAGACGACGGCGGGGCAGCGGGCGGCGGGAGGCGCGGTCGCGCGCCGCTCAGCAGCAACTCAACTCATCACTTAGAACGAAAGCATTGTCGCGATCGCATCTGATAGCTTTGACTTGTATACATACTCACCTTTTGACCTATTATAACAACTTAAACTACAGTCCACTCTTCTCTTATTTACCTGGCCTATCTACTCACACAGATGGCTCCACAGAGAAAGAATGGATTTTTCGTAGGAACCTGCATCGCGCAAGAAGATAACACATGTATATATGTCAAGTCTCATCGGTTGCAGATACAAACACCTCGTGGGCAAGCTGCTGGAGCATCCGTTCTGCGCGCGCCGCATTCCCGTCGTGGCGGACTCGTACGTCGACATGAACTTCGGCACCGGTGAGTGGTCGCCAAGCCTAAACCGGATTTCTGAGCCCTCGCTATAGCTATTGAGAGGCAAGGTTTGTAGGATCCGGGCCCAGGGTTGGCTTCTTACCTTACTAATTAAATACTCCACCGCAGGTTCCAATTGGCTAGAGTATTGTTGCTCAATGCTAATTCAAGCCCCTCAGTGACATAAATCGGTACGCCCTCGTTAAGACACACGCGGGCCAATAGCGAACGGCAGATGTGCGAGCGAGAGGAGATGTCCGCCGGTTGTATTTGTACTACGCTTACTCACTCCACCCCCCCTCACCCCTCAGGCGCGGTGAAGATCACCCCCGCACACGACGCCAACGACTTTGAGCTGGGCCGCCGGCACGCGCTGCCCACCGTCACCATCTTGGACGAGGACGGCAACATCACCGGCGCCTGCGCACAGTTCGCGGTGAGTCGCCGACCAGTCTGTAACGAGTAGCCGACAACACAACCGGTACAGATAAATCCATCATAGAAGAAGCCCTTCAAAATCTATCTGTCCCTACAATACCACCCAGAGCATGGCTCATGCTGCATCATCTAAATGAGATACCAATGCGAATGAAAAGGGGAATGGAAGAATCGTCTGTGCCGCTGCGGTTGTGGCTCCGCCTACCATGCGAGGTCCCAGGTTCGATCCCCGGCTGGGCATAAAGAAAATAATAATCCCCAGTGTGCTTAGCATGGTACTTTTTAGGGTTCCGTACCCGAAGGGTGCCAAACGGAACCCTATTACTGAGACTTCGCTGTCCGTCTGTCCGTCCGTCCGTCCGTCCGTCCGTCCGTCCGTCCGTCTGTCACCAGGCTGTATCTCATGAACCGTGGTAGCTAGACAGTTGAAATTTTCACAGATGATGTATTTCTGTTGCCGCTATAACAACAAATACTAAAAATCAAAAGAAATTTAATATTAAGGGGGGCTCCCATACAACAAACGTGATTTTTTTGCTCATTTTTGCTCGATATTGATAATGGTAGCAGGTAGACGCTTAAAATGTTCACAATATATTGAGTATATTATTTAGTTAAAAAATAAATATTTAAATTAAAATTAAATTAATATTTAGGGGGGGCTCCCATACATTTTTTTTTTTGCGGTTTTTTATAGATAATGGCACGGAACCCTTCGTGCGCGAGTCCGACTCGCACTTGGCCGGTTTTTACTTTTTCTCGACGTCGAGAGACAGCTTACAAGTACTTGCCATGTCTATAATAATGGTCGTCCGTCTCCCTCTCCCGCGACGCTTCAAGAGCGAGACACGTCGAGACATCTCGGGCTCGATAGAGAAAATGACATTTGTGCCTTTTGGGGCCTTTCTCGAGCGTGGCATACTAAGCGTACAGGTCTTGATGTTTATTGTGTGATGTAACTATTTCTGGATCCCACAGGTCCCCAGCTATGTACGGGCCTGTATATCAATGTGTATGTTTATCTCTCATACACATTGATATACAGGAGCGGATTCTGCAAGAGAATCGCATGTCAATAGCGAGTGCGCGAAATATCGGATTGTTTGCAGCCGGGGCGCAACACGTCTTGGCGCGGTCGACAACCGGAATTTTGAGCTCTCGCCGCAGCCGCTGTCATGCAATTCGCGTGCAATCAAGGCCCTGAACCGTGTCTCCTCCGCAGGGTATGAAGCGGTTCGACTGCCGCCGCCTGATCATCAAGGCTCTGGAGGAGAGGAAGCTGTACAAGGAGACGAGGGAGCACGCCATGTCGATTCCGTTCTGCAGCCGGTCTAAGGACGTTGTGGAACCGATGCTCAAACCGCAGTGGTGAGTGGGATTCAGTGTAGGTGGCAGGATTCAGTGTAGGTGGCAGGAAAACTCACGCATCGAATAGTTTTATTGACATGTCAGTGCCTTGAACTCTTTTTCGCGCTGTCATTATATTCCTGCTTGCGGTTCAGATATTCGTTTCGTTACATCGCAGGTGCTCATCCCATACAAATTATAATTAGTAACCCTTCGTAAAAAAGAGATGGCGTGAGGAGTAAGATTTGTACTTTAAACGCCATGGTTTCAGTTAACCTACTTCTAGGTGGTACTAATCTTAGAATAAATCCTATTCAGGGTGGAATTTTGTAACACCACCTGGAGGGGAAGAGTACTTCCCCTCGAGGTGGTGTTACCGAGATTTCTAATTTCCTTCAAAGGAAATATTCCTTTATTTTTGAAAAGAAACAAAACTGCATTCAAAGATTTTGAAAAATACCGACCGAAAAATAGAACCGGCTAAAATTCGATAAAACATCACCTGTACTTTTATGGCGTCAATCGACAGGGTCATCGCGGTCGCGGTCTCGCTATCGAGATCATCTTCGTAGTCGAGAAATCGGTTTCGATACCGCCCATCTCCGTCAGAAACAACCACGAAACGGGGCGAGATTATCTTGGTTGGTCGTAAGGCGGAACGTGAGGATGGCTTTTTTTCGTTTTCGATAGAGATCTCTCAAATCGATATTTTTACCATGAAAAAGACGATAGCGCCGGAATTGCCTCCTTGGCTAGTAATAAATAAATATATTTCACCAGCTCGTTAAATCCGCAGGTACCTAAAGTGCGGCGACATGGCCGCAGAGGCCATCAAGGCGGTAGAGTCGGGCGAGCTGCGCATAGTTCCCGACGCGCACGTGAAGACGTGGCGCCACTGGATGGACGGCATCCGCGACTGGTGTATCTCGCGCCAGCTGTGGTGGGGGCACCGCATCCCCGCCTACCGGGTCACCTTGCCGGAGGACAAGGTAGGACCTTCAAGGCGAGGGGTAGTCACTAAGCTTGGTTCAAGGCGAGGGGCAGTCACTAAGCTTGGTTCAAGGCGAGGGGTAGTCACTAAGCTTGGTTCAAGGCGAGGGGTAGTCACTAAGCTTGGTTCAAGGTGAGGGGCAGTCACTAAGCTTGGTTCAAGGCGAGGGGTAGTCACTAAGCTTGGTTCAAGGCGAGGGGTAGTCACTAAGCTTGGTTCAAGGCGAGGGGTAGTCACTAAGCTTGGTTCAAGGCGAGGGGTAGTCACTAAGCTTGGTTCAAGGCGAGGGGTAGTCACTTAGCTTGGTTCAAGGCGAGGGGTTGTCACTAAGCTTGGTTCAAAGCGAGGGGTGTCTTGCCGGAGGACAAGGTAGCGGAGTCGCCTACCTTCAAGAGGGGTAGTCACCTACCCCCATAAAAAAAAAATCTTTTACTCCGGGACTCAAGTAAATCCGGGAGTAACTACGGGATAGAGCTAGAGAGCTGTCTATGTCTAGCTCTGTCCCACAGTTAGTCCCGGATTAACTTTACTCCCGGAGTAAACATTATTATTAATAAGATGATAGAAGATGAGGCGGGACGCGCTGAGCACGGGCGGGTGACTGTTCGTCTTGTATTACTATTTCACCCAATGTAGTCACTGCACTTGTGTTCTCGGGCGGATCTGCGGATCCGTGCACTCCGGTCCACACGGAGCGAACAGGCGCGCGAGACATTTGTGTTGCGAAAGAGAAGACGGCCTCTGTGGACGTGCCTCGGCAGAGTAAGCGCATACGTTTGCTCTGACTGTGTGTGAGTTTGACGAGCATCGTTCTACTTGAACTCCGAGTCACCACCTACCTCTTACCTGGATTAGCAAGTACTCATCAGTACTCCACCCGTCTCTTTCCCGCCCGGCAAGGAGGGGCCGCGTGCGAGCAAGACGACGCCACACCGCCGCCGCAGCCGCTCCGGCCGCAAGAAGTCAGCGCGGATACGAGCGCGTGCGCCGCCGACCGCCAGCGGCTGTACCACCGTATGAGATCTCTTGAAGGCTTTCAATGTTTACTGGTTTTTCTGTTGGCATTGCTAGTTCGAACATCGAGCTCACAAAGACTGTACCACCGTAAGAGATGTCTTGAAGGCTTTGTTCATACTGGTTTATTGGCATGTTTACTGGTTTTTCTGTTGGCTATTGTTATTTGGACATCAAACACACATACAAGTGAAGTGAAACCTTTTACGAAAGTGACGTAAACGGGTCGCGACACGCGTCCTAAAATGTTACTTCGATCGTAGAAAGTTTACTACAAAAAATCTAACCTAATCTAACCGAAATGACAACAAGAAGCAAGCAATTCACTGAGCCGCAGACTCTTGAGCGACTAGTGACTCAGTCAGTGTTTTAGGCCCGTAATAGTAAATCACTCTCAGTTCTGGGAGCTATTTCAAGCGCGTGAAGATGACATATTTGTTTGATATGGACAATCTGAATATAAGCTGAGACAACTCTTAGAGCTGGAAGCTGTGTATAATTATGGCCCTTAGTAGTCTGATTAGTGTTCTGCTTGTAAGTCAAAATAGATACTTTTTATGAACTCTCGAAACGGAACTTTTGTTCCTGTGTTCTATGAAATAACAACAGAATGATGTGAAGTAAAAGTGCCATCAAATGCTGTCTTTTTTGCACAAAATTGACTTTATAAAATATATCTGCTGGAAATATACAATTCTGAGAATGTCAAGCCATTTTGTACATAATGCTTCTACGTAAGACTTGTTCCTAGATTTATTTACCTTGGCCACAAGCCTATTGATAGGTTGATAATTTCCTTATTTTGCGGATTATAATTTCGTGACTGAATTATACGTTTTCATCCAATCAATGTTGGACCCATCGGTAGAAGTTGCCGCATGTTTTGTGCTCGTTTCTTGTCTAAACAATTTGGTCGCAACTAGCAGCTGATATCATTGTGTTAGTAATTTGCACGCTGACTTTATTGTTTTGTTTTTTTTCCATTTCCATTTCGATTTACCCATTTTAATAATCCTACTTAGTTGACAGCTCAGCCATTTTTTCTAGCTATAAAAGTGTGTTGTTTGTTTGTTGTGCATGCAACGTTGGTAGTCGGTGATTAAATGATTGACGTCATCAGTTCAGAAACTAATAAATCAATCAACTATCAAACTGTAATAAATAACAGACCATAATGTTATCAATTATCATTTTTCGTATGACAAAACCAGCATTCTTATTGCCTAACGCCCAAAAAAGACAAGTACCGTAATCGCACCAGTTCCAGATAAAAAGACAAGTACCGTAATCGCACCAGTTCCAGATAAAAATACAAGGTATATTCACACTCTTTCCAACTACAAAAACCTCTACAAATGCAAAACGTGCTACAAGCCTGCGCACACCAACACAAATACTCTATCTACACGTGACTGCCTGTAAAGGTTTGGCAAGTGTATCGACGTACCATAATGCCATTTGCGCCCTGTTCTCTACAGGGTGTAACAGAAAGGTGTAGCCATTTTAGGAGGTTGCTAGGGGACATTTTCTGAACAACATTCACTTGATACACTTGAACCGATTTGATAAGAGCAACTATATGTTTTACTTCTTCATACAAATCAGCTTATTGCCCGGCACAAAACGTATGGAGGAATGAATAATAAGTTTCTTTGATCAAATCGTTGTCATAGTAAAAGTTGTTCAGAACTATGTCACTAACATGCCCCTAAAATATGACTACACCTTTCTGTTAAGTACACCTTTCTGTTACACCCTGTTTAAACGTTAAACCACAGAATAGTCATTATAAAAAAAAACCGGCCAAGTGCGAGTAGGACTCGCGCACCAAGGGTTCCGATCACACTTGGAGAGCGTAACACGTGTAATTAGGTTTCCACATAAAAAACTAAAGTGTGATGTCATCCATGTAAACGAAATTGAATATTTTTTAGAAAGACAGAAATTTGCAGTTTTCAGATTTTTCCCTTTATTTGTGCTATAAGACCTTGCTTCGTGCCAAATTTCATGATTCTAGGTCAACGTAAAGTACCCTCTAGGTTTTGATTCCCTTGCGAATATCAAGCAATTTCAGCAAAATTGAGACATATGCGGTATCTTTTGATTGCGTTGACCTATAAGTTTAATTTTTTCACAACTTAAAGAGATTACAGACTTGTGTAATCGATATTAATTTCAACTTTATACCTCCATGCGTTTCTGAGAAAAAGTCTTAACAGACGGTGAGACAGACAGACAGACAGACAGACAGAAATTTACAGTTTTCGGATTTCTTCCTTAACTTGTGCTATAAGACCTTCCTATATTCCAAATTTCATGACCCTAGGCCAACCGGAAGTACCCTATAGGTTTTGATTCCCTTGCGAGTTCCACGCGAGTTCATACAAATCCAGCAAAATTATGACATAATATCGCGGTATGTTTTGATTGCATGGACCTAGAAGTTTAATTTTTTCACAGCTCCAAGGGACCATAGACCTGAGTAATCGATATTAATTTCAACATTATACCTCCACGCGTTCCTGAGAAAAGGGGTCGTGACAGACGGACGGACAGACGGACGGACAGACAGACAGACAGACGGACAACAAAGTGATCCTATAAGGGTTCCTTTTTTCCTTTTAAGGATCGGAACCCTAAAAACATAAAACATATTAGCCACGGGCTACACGCACCAAGCCAAACTCTATCTATAAAATCTATTCGGTAGTGGATCAAAGTGATTTGACAGGTCGAGTTATACCCGTTTTTGCCGAAAAACAAATAGCGTTCCAAAAAAATCGAGAGCATTCGTTCAGTGAATGATAGTTTGCTTACTTTATTGTCGAAGAAGTTGTAATGAAACGACCGTGTGCAGACAACGACTGACTAGTATTTATTATTTACTCGACTACCCACTACTACATCTTTCCCTTAAAACTAAAAGTATCTATATCTAACCACCACCCCTTAAATAACTAAATATATTTTAATTTATTTCTAAATTTCCCTGTTTAGTCTTTGATCGTGTCAGCGGGGGAGTGTATACATTCCTACGCGGCTCTGCTACCTGTACATCATCTTCTAATGAGTTAGTGACGTCATTCGCCGCGTCACTGAACTCATCATCAACGTCGTCATCTTGATCGTCATCCGATAACGGTTCCTGTTTGTTTACATTGGATCCACCAGGCTCACACTTTATTAAATGCCGTCTGTTTCTGCGATATCTTACGCCACTCTTATTTTCTACTATATAAGATCGTGGAGTTGTTGATTTCTCAACAACTTGTGCTCGTGATCTGGTTTTATGATCGATCAAAATGACGTCATCGCCAATATTTAACTCAGGTAATTCTTTAGCATGTTGATCATAATACATTTTGTTTTTGTTTTGATTTTGTAACATTTTCTGATGACTGTTTTGGTTTTTGTTAATTGGTAGTAATACATCTGGATGTACGGGTAGTTTACAGTTCAACCTGCGTCCCATCAATAGTTGTGCAGGAGAGCTCAAGCCATCCCGTGGTGTATTACGATAATTGAGCAGACTTAGGTAGAAGTCTTCATTGCTATTGACGGTTTTTATAAGCATCTTTTTAATTGTTTGAACCGCGCGTTCACTTTTTCCATTGGATTGTGGATAGTTCGGAGATGAGGTTATGTGTTCAAATCCCCAGTCCAATGAAAAACGTTTGAAATCACGGCTAGAAAATTGAGTGCCATTATCACTCAAAAATATCTCTGGAATTCCGTGGCATGAAAAAATAACCTTTAGGGCCTTTCTCCACTGCTCCGGTCCGGCAAACGTTAATTACCGGTCCGATTTAGAAACTCACAGCAGTACTACTACGCTTCTCCACTGCTCCGGCATCCGGTTTTTACCGATCCGATAATTTGCTAGATCGGATCGTTTTTGCACCGGCATCCAACGAGGTACGTTCGAAAACGAGTGGTAAATATTTTTTACCCTAGGGTAACTCGTTTTCGAACGTACCCCTGGTAGTGTTGCCGGATAAACGATTATCAATTAATCGAGTAGGTACCTAAATAATCTAACATATCTATTCTATCGATATAATAGATATCGATCGATATAATGGGCATCAGGCCTCCGGGCGGGGACTTTTGATATGTTTACCTCCTAACTAGTCCAAACAAAGTTACGAAGTCAAAAATTGTGTTCCAAGCATTTCTTTCTATAACTTTTCATTGATTGACCTATTTAGAATCATGATTGGACTCCAACCGCATCCTTAGGTATCGATTTTGAAGCAAATCGGTCTAGTAACTGAAAAGTTCAAGACGGTGGCGACTTTTTCAAAATCTGACTTCAGAATCATGATTGGACTCCAACCGCATCCTTAGGTATCGATTTTGAAGCAAATCGATCTAGTAACAAAGACTCATTGTGAATCGTGAATTTTAATAAAGCACTGCGTCACGTCTGTGTCGACGCGCGACGATTTTTTACTGTCCGATTATTACCGGATGCAGTGGAGAAGCATAATCCGGCCTTCCGATATTTTTCTTCCGATATTTTTATGACTGATCCGGCTTCCGACGCCGGACCGGAGCAGTGGAGAAAGGCCCTTAGAGCGTCTATGACCGTCAAAGAATGAATATTCTGAAGTTTAGATACTTCTATAAAGTTTGAGAAGTAATCCACTACTACCAAGAAATATTTTTTCTTATATTCAAAGAGATCCGCGCCCACCTTATTCCAAGGCAGATGCGGTATGTCAATAGGTATCATAGGTTCCTTACTGGGCCTGTTTGAACACTCCTGGCACACTTTACATCTTTTGACATACAGTTCTATATCTTTCGACATCCCTGGCCAAAATATAACCTCACGTGCGCGCCTCTTGCACCGATCAATTCCCAAATTATTATTATTATTATTATTAATCATTTATTGCAGGCATAAAAGCCCATAGAATAAATTACACAGTTTAATCATGTCAACAATAAAATCAAAAGAAAATTCATACATTACAAAATAAATAAAAATGTCAAAACTGTCAAAAACATAAATTAAAAAATATCAAATGCACAGCAGGGTAAGAAGGACCTAGGCTATCCACTCGCATGAAGCCTGACCCAGTGCGCCAGCAGCGGCGAGTCCCACCGTCCAGCCAACGTGCGAAGAATGGAGTTGGAGCTGCCGCGTACGCGAGCTAATAGCGAGGCGCTGCGTTTCCTAATGATCGCGGCAAAGCCGTCGACCCTTGCCTCCGCAAACATGCCTGAGGCGCTGCAGTACCGCGGCAGCCCCATCACCACCCTAAACGCATTATTGTACTGAACACGTAGGCGCTGTATGCCCCCTGAGTATAGTTGACCCACAGGCTGCACGTGTAGTAAGACTGGCAGTATGCCCTGAACAATGTTAATTTCGATTCTTTACTACAACGAGCGAACCTGCGAGCCAGCATGTTACAGCGAACAGCCAGCGCCCTACGCTCCCTCTCAATGTCACAGACATCTTTGAGGTCATCGGTGACCCAGTGGCCCAGGTACTTAAACTTCTTAACCCTGTTCAGAGGAGAGTTATTAAGGTAGACTGGAGGCAGTTCAGAGTATGTTTTCGTGCCTGACTTGAACACCATTAGCTCACTCTTTTTCGCGTTGTACCTGAGCCCATGGGCCTCCGCAAATGACTCACAAATACGCAACAGTGCAGTACGCAAATGACCCTCGTGTACAATTTTGAGCATTTCTTGTTGTAATGACCTTGGTATTAATACTAAATTAAGCTTAAATATCACATCATCTACAATAAATAGTTCATCTTTCAGTGACCAATAGATTTTTAGACTGTTTTCAACATTGTACTTGTGTTCTGGCCAACCGTTTGTTATATAATCTAGTAACTTGCACAAGTCCCGATCTTTCGCCGTCTCGTTTTTAACAAGTGACAATTTTTTACTTGAAATTCTCGTACGACTGATGAGCGCGTCAATCTCAAGTTTGAGACTGTCACTTGTTTCACATTCGTATAAATCCGGAAGAGGCGCACGTGATAGTGTATCTGGAATGTACTCATAAATTTTCCGGGTTTATACTGCACTATAAGGTCATAACCTTGTATTTTTAATAACATTCGTTGCAACCGTATCGGAACCGACTGTAATGCTTTTTTGAAAATGCTTTCTAGGGGCTTATGGTCGGTCTCGACTAAAACTTTCTCTTTGCCAAAAATGTACTGATGAAATTTTTCACATGCAAATACAATAGCTAATAGCTCTTTTTCAATCTGTGCATACCTACGTTGCGTGTCAGTCATGGTCCTAGAGGCGTACTCCACCGGGCGCGCGCCCTGCATGAGCACGGCGCCCAGTGCCTCGCTGCTCGCGTCCACGGACAGCACGACGGGCCTCGCCACATCGTACAGCGCCAACACTGGCGCGCTACACACACGCTCACGCACACTATCAAACGCCACTTTTTGCTCGTGTTCCCAACACCATACAACATCTTTTTTCAACAACTCTGTAAGGGGGAGTATACATTCTGAGTAGTTTGGTATAAACTTTGATATATAGTTAACAGCACCCAGAAATCTCTCTAATGATTTCTTATCTGTTGGTGCCGGCATATTTTTTATAGCAGTTACCTTATTTGGATCAGGCTTCATTCCGTCTTTGCTGAACACATGACCCAAATATGTAACTTCCCCCACGCATATTTGACATTTTTCCTTGTTAAACTTTAGGTTATCTCGCGCGCACGTTGTAACAATGCAGCCAATCTCGTATCGTGTTCATCTTTCGTCCGCCCCCAACAAATCACATCGTCTATGAAGGAATCTATTCCCTGTAAACCCTCCAATAACTGTCTGACTTTTCCGTGAAAAACTTCTGATGCGCTATTAATACCATAAGGTAGTCTAATGAACTGATAACGACCAAACGGTGTTGAAAACGTACAAAGGTCCGCACTTTCATCATCTATCTGAATCATCCAAAATCCGGAATTCGCATCTAGCACGGAAAAGTACTGCGCGCCATGTAACTGTGCTGCCATTTCCGTTATTGTGGGTAACTGGAAATGTGCACGTTGAATAGCGCAGTTAAGGGGTCGCGGATC